>JAQFVV010000515.1:0-156866 GCA_028023455.1 Epiperipatus broadwayi
TTATGACTAAGCAAAATAAAGCCAAATCTTAGATTTCACTTATGTGAAATATTATCTACAATTTTATATTCTTTCCTTTAAAGTTAAGTCTATGCCTTTATTAATTGAACTATATGTATTTATCTATTTATGCTAAGTTGTATTCAGAATGGAATTTACTCATATTTAAAATAACTAGTGAGAAATGATTAGATGTTCTCTCACTTGTTTAGTTCTGCGTTTATTAGCGCACAAACAAAATTCCCTTCTGAGATGAGTAAAATAATATTTATATATATATAATTAAGCAGTTATAAATGCTTAAAGATAGATTTGCTATAAATGAACTATTTAGTTAAAATTTGGAAGACGTGATGAAATACAGCATAAAGTTAAAATTTAATCTTATAATTTTCCCAAAATATGCTGTATCCCCCCTTAGTTTTATATAAATGCCTATATAAACATCTTAATAAGCTAGATACATTATATTCCTTTAGTGGCATGATTATAGATGCTAATTTATGAACTGTTTTACGGTGGTTTCATGGAGTGAAACTAATGTTTTGAGTCTTAATTTTGATTGTATAATAATGTAGTCAGCGAGGCAAATGTGTTCTTAGGAAGCACAGACATGCCTATACTCCTTGGTGTATTTTATATGTTAAATGGGTTTGGTTTAAAGTCAATCCATTACTTTAGTTCGGACAGCTCTTTCTTGTTAAAATGGGTTTTGGTTTTAAGGGCCACCCCATTACTCTTATTTAGAACTGGACCATAAGGATCTAGATATATTTTCTAGTTGTTTGATCATCCAGACTAAAAGTTCTTATTCACAGCAAGTAGTATGGTCCAAGGGAGCTGATTATTCAGTAATTATTCCTGCGATTAAGCACACATTTGAGACACAGACTCGGATTGTATATTTTATAAATGTCTTAATAACTGAAGTCTTACTACCCATCATCAATTCATCCCATCATGATAATTAATGTTTCAGTTTTGATCTGAAATAGAGTCTAGATTTGTAAGCTTATAGTCTATATAGAGAAATATGTTACTTGTTAAATAAAAGTGTTAATTATAAAATTATAATAATCCCCTCTGCAAACTAACTAATGCAAATCTAATACTCAGTAGCATAGCATAAGTAAGGCATAGATAATCAAGATTGTAATAATAAATATTCTGAATTAATTAAACAGCCTGTAACCAGTAGAATCATCCTCATCTGCGAGTGATATAATTTTGTACATTTTCATCTAACATTATTTTATTTCATTTTATTAAAATTTTGGCTAATATTAAATTTGATTAAAATATAACTCTGCTTGGTTTCTCATTTTTTGCTCATTATTCATTAATTAATTATTGATTATTACTTAGTTATGTATGAATCACAATCCAAATTTAGTGATATCTGTCGGTTGAGTCATGTCTATATAGCTATACTTTGTGAATATGGCAGTTTTAAATCATAGTCTTATGTTCCAATGCTATGCTACTGCCAGCATATGAATTAAAGAAATACAAGTGTAGCCTCATATATGTCATCCATAAGGTAGTAAATCATAGGGCATTGGTAAAGTAACTGAGGTGAGATTGGATTCGAGGTCTCAACCTCATTTCGATCAGCTTTGGGGTGATTTACTAAAGGTCTAGATTTTGTTGCATGAATGTACAGATATGACCATTACAACATATATATATATAAAATAACAATAATTATACAGAAATTTTTTTTTTGATAAATATTAATTTTTGCACTTCTCAATATGTTGGAACTATTTTACAATTTAAATCGACATTGCATACATAATGAAACCTATCTCTTTTATATAAAATTAACTAGAATCCATTATAACAATAATACAATATGTACAAGGAAGAGAAAGAAATCCCTGTATAAATGTATACTATATAATTTTTCATTTTTCTATCATTAGCTATATATCAGTTCAATTAATTGATGTTTTACACATATTCATACAATTATGTTTGTTGTAATTAATATAATTGGTTTCATGTATTTTTTAATATTTGATTCTTTAATATAATTTAAAAGTTTTATATTTTTTACAGAATCTATTTTATGTCTGTATTTTAAATAATGAATACGTAAGGCAGATTTATCATTTCTTTTATTAATTGTGTTATGTTCTTTTGCACTTTCATGTAATTATTTTCCTGTGTGACAATAATAAATCATACTACAATTTCCACAAGTAATTTTATATACTGCATATCATCTCTTGTTATATAATTATCTATAAATTTATCAGGAATTTTATTATTTGATAATCCCATGTTAATACTTTTATCTATATAATTTTTATTTTTTAGTACTGTATGATAAATTTTAAGGAAGTATGAAGTTTTATCCATTTTTTATTATTATTAGAGCTGCTATTATTATTTATAATAAAATTATTATTAATATTTAAATTAGATGGTTTATAATTAAAAAGTATGTTTTCAATATTCTTAGGGTTATATCCATAATAAACTGTTCCTTTTGCAATATAGCTATATATATATATATATTTATCATTTTTATGTTTAAAATTTGTAAGACCTGTCATCTTTTGTATCCAGGCCTGCAAAGAATCTATAGAAATTATCTTTCTTAATTTATCTTATTTAATGAAATATTTTAATGTAATTATCATTATCTATATTAAATTCTATATTTAAATATTTTATTTTATACTAGAATGTATTTTTTACTGAAATATTACTTACTAATAACAATTTGGCCACAATTGCTTATTATTCATTGATATATATATATATATATATATATATATATTTCATTTTAATAATAAGCTAATATATATATATATATATATATATATATTAGTTTAAGGTTAAAATGAAACTTTTTATTCTGATTATTTATTTCAGTTTATTACTCTTTTTTATTTATTTTGAAAAAGTAATAAATTATTTTATATAAGATCTGAAGGCTAATGTGGCTGTTTATTTAAAAAAATAGTTCTGCTATTTTAAATCAGATATTTATAGTGATATTTTTATAGTTATGTTTTTAAAATGCTAAAACTGCAAACTAAATAATATTGATTTATTAATTAAAAAAATTCTGAAGAGGTCAGTATTTTCTAGATAAACCAGTAATGATCAAAGCTTATTTAGCTCATTTGTCACATGTTTAGTCCTGCTTACAAGTTTTGACAGTTTTATTCTTTATAATATATTGTCCACAGATTTCATGAAATTACTGTTTGAGAACATTTTTGAAATTAAAAAATACTTGTTTTTACTTTATGAAATTTTTTTACCTAATCACTATTGAATTGCTTATTTGGAGACATTTTGAAATGTTGCAATAGTGCTGCTATCAATTCAGTTTTTTGTTATTATTTCATAGTTACCTATAATGTTAATTTTCCTGTCTGCATTCTTTGCATAGAAATTGGAAATAAACTATCAGTTTTAAAAAAATCTGAAGATTCCTGTATCATATAGATCTTATGCAAATTTTCAAATTCAAGGAACGTTTTCAATGTCATGATTGGTTGATCATAATAAAAAGAAACCAACAATATCACTGATCAGTAGATTATTTGGCTCCAGACTTTTCCAATATGCTTTTTTGGTTTATTATTTTTGAAAAGAAAAATTGTAATTTTCAGTAAATTATTTACACATTTAAATTTATTTATGCAACATAGTTGTAAAAAAATTATTTTAAACCAAAAAATATTATGATTGTAATTAGATTTTATTTGAAAATATTTGTTTTTACAAAAACAAATTGTAAAAATATAGCATGATAAAGTGGAATTATTTTTCCTTGCTTAACCATACTTTGTTTTCATATAATTTACTTCATTTTTTCATTAATTTGCTCAAGTGAAAATTTTCACAAGCTTTATACTGTAATTTGCATATTTTCCTATATATGTTATAATATAAAATTTTAGTTTGAAAAAAATTCCATAGATAACAAGAAAATCAAAAAATTTCTCAAAACAATAAAATTTAGCTCCACCCTGACAAGTGCCTCTACTGAATTCTGATAGTTTTTTAACATCATGATTTTTATGACATTGTTTAAAGAAAATGGTTCAAATAACCAAAAATGTCTTTATTTGCAAATTTATTACAATTCTAGATATTTTTATATAAAAATTTACACAATATTTATTAGATATCAAAAATATAAATTTTAATAACTTATTTTGAATAGAAATACTTTATTTCCAAAAATAGAACATATCATCATACAATATAAATATGGCCTAAAGCTATTTAGAAGCTTAGTTTTCTTCATAAGCAATCTAATTATAATAACGGATATGAAAATATCATAATTTTGCAATAAATATGAAAAAATTTCAAACTTTTAAAGCATATTTCATTAGATATAAAATAAATAAATAAATATTAGTCCAGATTTTTAAAAAAAATCACAAATAATGAAGGTTTTGTTGATTTTGTAAAATGAAAATAATCTTTTTAGAAATGATGACATATAATCTTTTTGTTTTGATTATAATCTCATTTTTTAGTATTTATAGAAAGAAATGTGAACATTTAAAATTTATTTCAATATTAAATAAAAATATCTATCAAATGAAGTCAAATTTATTATTTTCTAATAAATAATAATGATTTAATCTTAAATTCTATGCTCAACATGAGAACAAAGAAAATGAATTGTAAAAGGAATGGTTTCATAAATGCCATTAAAAATTTTTTTATTAAATTTTAATTATAGTAAATATAATTAAAAATTTTAAAACATATCACCATTCTTTTATGATATGTCAACTAAAATTCATTTCCATTTTTTTCAAATAAAAAATGTTCTGTTCAATAATTTTTATAAATTGGCAGAGGATACAATCCAATATGAAAAGAGCTGTTATTATAATAATTAATTTTTTTATTTTGCAAAGTTTGCATATTTACTTTTAGAATATTGTAATAAATAATGTCAAGATTGTCATTGAATGATATAGAATAAAGAGTTAATTGTAAAAATAAAATGCTGCAAATATATTGAAACAGTCAGTAGCTCATTTTATTTAAAAAATAGGAGAGATTCTGAGAGAACATGTTAAATATTTGTGAATATCTTTACACAGCAATTGTATAATAATTATTTAAAACCAAAAGAATACACACACATGCATATATATATATACACACTTTAATTTTATTTGTATATGTTTTATTTTAAAAAATAAAAGTTAATAAATTTGACTGTGATGTTAACAAAAAAAAAACTATATATGGTATTTCACCACACTTTCTAACATAGATCATGTAATATCTTTAACTATCATTACCAACATTGCATTAGGATCTTTTGACATATTCCAAAAATTATAAATCAATTTTAATATTTTATAGCAGAATTTGATAGATTTATCAGAGATTAACATTTATTCATTTATATTTTAAAAATAAATTTCAATCAAAGAAGATTTCATTGATTTTCTAAAGTTTCTCACTTTGATTGTTTCCTTGTCCACCATTGAATGACAAAAATGTCTTTTGTTGTCATTATAAACTCAATTTTTTAATACTGATAAAGTTTCAAATATGATGTTTTTAGAATGTCTAAGAAATCAAATCCAATTTATCAAGTTTAAATATAAACAAAATATTTTGTACTGAAATCAATGGTCAAGGACCATTGACAAAAACTGTCACCAGGGATAACAATAGAAAATAGATGATTTTCATTTTTAAAATTATTATTTTAATAAAGGATGTTGTGAATAGTGCAAACAATTAATAAAGAATAAAGATTTTTTCATTAAAAATAAAAAAGCAAGAAAGTGTTTAGTAAATTGATCACATAAGACTGTTTACACTAAAAAGTTTTTCTGCTATTTTTGTTTATTTAATAATGAATCTTAAAAATTTTTTAATAGTTATTTTATAGATTAATCCCTTATTTTAATTTATATTTAGATATAAAATACCATATAATAGTATATAATAAACAAAACATTGGAATTAACTTTACAATTTTTAGTATATCAATAAATAAATAAATGACAGATGTAGTCAATTTGTGCCATGGTTGCTATTTTGAGTGGCATTTACAATTTAAAAAATGTTAAAAGCATCAAAATCTCATTAACATTAATGCTCCAACATGAATGGCTAATCTTCCACAATTCGTGTATATTTATTCAGTTATATTGCTTATTTAATATATTACCCAACATGTTTATAAGATATGCCTCTTTGATTTTTCTTTTTCTTAAATTATTTTTCATGTGCACAACAAACACATTATTAAGATAAAAATTTCTATGCAAATAACTGAATTTTCTGAAACACAGATAGTGTATGTTTATGAATTCTCTTTTTAAAGGGTGATTTTAATAAGTTTTGATTTTTTTCAGATTGTAATTGCAAATGCTACTCAAGATGGCTTTCATGATATAAGCTAGCTATGGCTGGTTTTATATATATATAAAATTAGTTAGTATATTAAAAATTGCAAAGGTAATTTCAGTGTTTTGCTAATATATATGTGTATGTGTAATAAGTAGCCATCACACTATAAACTAATATACCCAATCAAAAATATGGATTTTTATTATATTCCTAATCCTAAACAAATGTAAGCTATAAAATCATAAGATATTAAATAAAAAGTCATTCTTCATGCATTTCAAATAAAATAATGTTTATCAAGTGAATCAGAGATTTGTTTACTTGATAAGCATGTTACAAGAATGCCAATAAATTCTATTTATGTATTTGGAAAGCCCAAGTTTTGCTTTAATATTTTTCAAGCAATCTTCACAATGACATGGGTTAATACTGTTATCATCATATCATATGATTCATAATGACTTACAGTGATATTTTTTCAATATTAGACTGCAGTTTATTTTACTGTTTGTTTTCAGTTTTGTTCTTAGATGGCATGAATAATTATAAGATAAGAACAGATCTAAAGATTAGGTAACAATATACTCATTGGCTATAACTTTTTTACATTATATTGGTAAACACAAAGATAGGCTTTTAAAAAAAAAGTATTACAATTTTTTAAATTTAAAATATACAAATTAATTTTTTTATATAATACAACCCTTTATATATATATAATTATACTTTATTTTTATAACTATGATTCTATTATTTTTGAAGTATTGTAGATATATGTGAACAAGAGATCATGAATATTTTTTGTTACAATGTTGAAGTCTGGTTTTTTTTATAGTTTGTTGTTTTTAAATTATTTTCATTCATTCTATTTATTCCTAAAAACATTTCTAATAATAAACATGATAAAATTTACTCCCTCCCCTCTTCAAACATGATTCAAATTAAAGACCAATAATTATGAAAAATCACTTGTGTATTTTAGACACTGAATTTAATTATATTAAAGCATTATGGCATATTTACTTAATAAATAAGTTTTTGATATAGTAACTGTGAGTGAAATATGAGTTTATGTAGTTCTTGAATAAATTTTAAAAAGAACTTACACATTTTTATCTGCATAATAATAAATTATATATACACACGCATATATATGTAAAGCATATCTCTAGCATACCTGATGAGGCAAGTTGTGGTTATAGCTGAAATATATAGAAAAAAGTCAATTTGCTTATTTTGCATTAAGTAGTGGTTAATGATTTTATAAATCCAAACTTGTATGAAAAAGCACTAAATTTTACTCTTTATTTATTATGAATATTTTCAAAAGTCATTATCGATTTAGAGAATGAAACATGTTTTTTTTATTTGGCCTTTTTGGTGCTGCACTCAAGCATAAGAATAATTGAAACATCGCTATCTAACCTTTATTTGATAGTTTTATACATTGGATAACAAAATATGAACTAAAATATATATTATTGATATTAATTCCAATTAAAATAGCAAGATATCAGTATTGTTAACCAATATTTGAATGTAGTCATGCTTGCTTGACTTCAGCTTTGTGTTAAAATCTTGAAATCAAAAATCATGTTTACACTTATTTTATGCTTACCTGATTATTTTTATTTTATAAAATTAAATGAAATATTTGCTACTTAGTAAATATATAAAGTTTATATTCAGATTTTTTTAGCATATTTATTTTTGGCAGGAAATAAATAAAAGGAAGTGCATAAAAGCAAAAAAAAATGTCTACTATAAAATATAGTTATTTTTTGTTATCTTTTTGTAATTATATGTTGAATTTTAATTTCAGTAATTATATTTCTTACTTGAATGTTTTCCTTACTGAGCCATGCTAATACAAACTTGTTGCAGAGTTATTTATTATTCAATGAATTTATTTTTTTAAGCCATCATATATTGGAAATTTAACATCTAAGTTATTGTATTTCACTTTAAATCATTTTAAAGACCAGAAAATGATAGCATAGATTGAAACACATTATATATATATATATATTGGACTATTTCCATCATCTAATATGTGTGTTGAATGTCTTTAGAAAAGTTTAATTTTATTTAAATATTCCAAATGCATTCAATTGTTAGTAATATCACAGCAAACAGGTTAGTATATGCACTAACTGTTAGTAATATCATAGCAAACAGGTTAGTATATGCACAACGTTTTGAGAGATATTTTTCTCCCCTCTTCTTTAGATGTTGACAGTACTAGCATGGGATTCGAACCTGGGTCCTTAGATTCTTGATTATTGAATTTTAAGGTAACGCTCTAACCAACTGAGCCATCCACTTTAACCATAAATTTTAACTATATATTTATTCTATTTACATATTTACAATGTTACTCTTCATTATAGAAAACTTCCAGAGAGCTATATAAACAAATTTTCAGTAAACATAAATGTAGAATGAGCCCATCTATACTTTACCTTGGATTGTATATGGTACCATTTACCATTTACTGACGTACTTATACGCATATACTATCATAATTTCAAAACAACTATAAGCTATTGGGAAATCACTATAGTTAATCAGAGGGAAAAGCTAAACCTTATATTTAACAACCTCTTAATAATAAATTAATCTTCAGTTAATAGATGTAAATATAATTATATTTACATCTTTATTTTATATATATAATTACTGACTTTTATTGAAAGATATTGGGAGAAGAGGCAATGATATGGCTGCTAAGATTAATTTAAGATGTTGCGCAACAAGGTTTTTTTTTTAATTCCACAGTTTTCACATAACCTTTTGCTTTAAGATCTTTCACTTATTATAACCTCACATCAATTTAAAAAACTGTATATATGTCTGTGCATGTTAACAGACATCGTCCAAATATCTACTTATTTTTAGTTAGAAGGTGATATAAAGGAAATCTTAAAAACCATCATCCGATCAGCCTTACTAAACTTTGTGGGTAATATCTATCTTTTTGCTGTTCCTCTATGGGGAAATGTTTTGTAAAGCTTTTGTCTTGTAGTGGATGTTTAGGCCAGTTTGCTTTTTATATAGATGTGTATGTGTGTGTTAAGCATAAGTTTTATTATTAAAATCTCACTTTTAGTCCAATCCTTCAAACAATATCTATATATTAATATACATTCTCTACTATCTCCTGAATACGAACAGTATGTGAGGCTTGAGAAGGAGAAAGGCCTAGCCAAATCTGAATTCGTTATTATATAATACTGAAAGAAAAATTACGTTCATTTTTTTACATTTTGGCTTACATGCCTTCTATAAACAGACGATTTGATTCTACATTTAAACCCACTAATTTATTTATTCCTCAATTATTTTTTTACAATAAAATTATTTAAAAAAACAAACAAATTTTCATTTTAAAGTGTACTCAAAAGTTGGCCATATGTTTATTTCTAATTTTATTATTACACTTATTTCTGTTTTTCTTTACAACTAGGAGATTGTATCACAGTATATTGTTTAATGGGTTTTTTAACTTTAAAAGCATGAACTGTTTACTTTATGAATATTAAATTCAAAGCATGTAAATTTATTGCAACTGAACAAATAAAATATACTGCCACAAACTGTCAGTGAAACGAGTCAATATTTGTTTACTATTGGCTCCCGCAGTAAAGCCACAAATCGATTTTCCCGCCGTTTAAATCCTATTCCCCTATTCTTAGGAGTCAGCCAGCAGATCGACGATTGGAGAGCAGTGTATCGAGAAGTAAAAAGAAAAAAAGTGCGCAATCCGGGAAAAAAAGAAACATTCGACTCTGTGATTTGACGACTGACATAATTAATTCATAATTGTCAAACACTTACAACAACAGCCAATCAGAGAAAGCGAAACGAATTTATCTTTCCGGAATATCAAATACATCATTTAAAATTAATGCATACCTTTGCGGATTTTGACAAAAGTTTTATTAACTTAAGTATTTTCGACTATACAGTATTTAAAGGAATATTTATTGTAGGAATACAAAGAAAAATGGGTACGTTTTTTATTTATTACTTTTTAAACATATATATATATTATCAACTATATTCTATGCAGATCATATAAGAGATGAGAACATATATACACGCGTGTGAAAATTATATTAATTTTAAACATACGCTGATTAAATAAAGTATATATTAAATAATTATATCTTTATATGATTGGAAAGTATTTAATCATCTACTTATCTTGGTTTTATTATTTCTATAGCACTTGTAGAAGCAGTGAATAAATGAAAATTTAACCCCGTTATAAATATATATATATATATCGGCGTTTGGTAAAGGAAATGTTTATTTAATAAAGTTTAAATTTTAAACAATTTATAAGTTAATATAATAATCCCCTTAATTATTATTATTTTGACAATTTATTTTATATTTCCTACTTTGAAATAGCTTTTTGTTGTATTTGTTACTTGTTTTTTTTTTTTATGATGTTCATAAAAAATTATGATCGATATTAAAACTATATTATATATATATATCCAGCAGTATATATTTGAATATGTCTTTATCGATATGTATTCCATTATCAGTTTACGAATAGACGCGCTTCTTTAATAAAAAAATTTCTAATATTATATGCAAACAATAAATAATAATAAAAAAATGAATATGTAATCATTATTCTATGATATATTTCTAGAAATTAAAATAAAATTGAATTAATTAAAGTTACCTCTCTGTAATTTCAGGTACTAAAATATTTTGAAACTATTTTGCTAATTTTATTTTACTCAAAAAAAGAAGAAGATTTAAATAAAAGACTAGGGTTAATAAAACTGAAAAGGCAAGTCTACACATGTTTAATAATGCATAAATTATTACTTCCAATCCTTTAAATTCTTGGTTCTTCAATTTTTTTCTGAGTTTTCAGATAAAAAACATTATATTCATGATCAAGCAACTTAATATAATTTGGATTTAATAATGGAAGCATTATTACAATATCTGAAATAATGACTAGAAATCCGCTTCTGATGCTTGCGATTTGGACTTCGAATCCAAATATAATTTGCTTTAACTAAGCTTAGAATTTTTAGCGAACTCATAGTGAAAGAAGCTAGCTAACTAGCTCTTTAATTATTTAGACAATGAGGTGTCTAGGCATTTTTAGTTAGAGAATTAAACAACTTGAGTGGAGAATAACACCTTAAACTCTTACATTATCTAGTAGTTGAATAGTTTTGGTAATCATTTCTTTTTTATACTTCTTTTATCGGAGAAATACCGGGAGATTTGCTTTACTTTGTTTTGCAGCTGTTTTACCCTTTATGCTATCACCCTGATTTTAAAATATATATTTCTAAGTAAAACATACTAGAGTTATATAACTATAATACTTTATGCAACTTTTTAAATAGGTTTTCTTTAAGGGTATGATTCTGAACTGAAGAATTTTTTTTTAAGATTACATAAATTACTATACATATGAGCTGTTGGATTAAAATATGCAAATATGCAAAAACAATGAAACGCACAAGTTTGATCTGTTCCTAGAGCTGTATTATTTAGGTTGCTGAATCTATCTTTAGGAACTTGTATACCATTTTATGTATGTATATTTACATAACCTCAGTTTCTATATAAACAGTATTTTTAAAATAGATGAATAAAGACATCTAAAAAAGACAAATAACCCTCAAGATGCATTTCATGCTGTACCAGCACTCTTCAGTTGGTCCAAGTCACCATATTTTTCACATATTCATTTCTTCAGTATTTATCAATATCAAAAACTTACAAATTGATTTACAAGTATCAAATTTTCTGCACTCCTAACTTTGACAGTATCCAATTCAGATAAATATTATTAATAATTATTGCTAATCAGTTATTAGGCTAAGACTAATATAATCATTACTGTATTTATATGAAATAATTGGTGTCAAAGTTGTGAGTGCTGAAAGTTTAACACTTTTTAATCGAATTGTAAACGATTTGATATTGATAAATATTGAACAAATGTTGAAAAAATGTGTTTATGTTTAACTAAAAAGAAGATATATTAATCTTTAATTGGTTTTAAAGTGGGTTAGGAATGATGTGATAATCTTTTGCCTAATAAACGATTAATAATAATCATTACTGTATTTATCTGAAGTGTATGTTGTCAAAGTTGTTATATGCAGAAAGTTTAACATTTGAAAATCAAAGTGTAATTTATATTTCTATTGTTAATAGTTTATTACTATATCATATTTTAAATAAGTTATTATTAAAAATAAGTGAAAGATTGATTGAAACAATTGATAGTTTTTATCTTCTTATATTTGTTCATCATCTATAAAGAGTCCAGTAGTTGAGTCTAGTAGTTGCAGAGTAACACATGAAGGACTTGCAAATATCCATAAAAATTAAAAATAAATGTAAAAATTGTCAAGTTGTAACTGACATTTGATAGATGTATAAGTTTGACACTGAAAAGGAATAGTAGGAAAAGAATTTTAGAAATAAAGATATATTTTTAAACATTAATATGAAAATTATTCAAGCTATAACAGGACACTCTATGGTTATGCAAGTTGGACATTGAAAAAGAGCAATGGAAAAAGAATTGATGCTTTTTTTCCCCCATATGTCATAGCATCGGCCGGGAAGCGAACCCACAACCGTCTGCAACCAACTACTTATTTGCTAGGCAGTTGGATGACCTCTCGGCTAACAACGCTTGACGAAAAGAATTGATGCTTTACCACTAATGTTAGGAAAACAACATAAAACGGACAACAAGATAATGGAATAAATGGATATTCTTCAGATTAAATTTTAATTACTATTTGAAGCTCATATAACAGAAGTGATACTGTTTTTATTTGCCTACACCTTGAGATACTCTAATTAATTAGAAAAGTTATTTGAAAAGTTGATGTTGAAAGAAGTAAATGATTAGCAGTGAAGAGGACAAAGTCCATCATTGCAATAATGAATATCCTTTTGTGCAATCAGGAACACCATACATTGTGGAGAATAGTTGTCCTTAAGATTGCAAGGAGTTGTTATCAACTTGATGACATCTACTATTACTACTAACAATAATAATAGCCTTCATTATCGAACTGTTTTTTATTGGAATTATATATATATATATACAATCTTATATGATATTACGGTTAAGATTGCGTTACACAACATTTAAAATGAAAATTAATGTCAGCTCAATTATAAAAAACAATTGGAAGTAAAATTACCTAAGTATTAGTAAATGTCAGGATTCAGATAATACACTAATATATTCCCAACGTCTTTTATATGTGTGTTAATACAAGTATATTCTTTCTTTATCTTAGAATTTGGAGACATAAAGATAACACATACATAAATAAATATATATAAATATATTTGAAAATCTGCTAAGTAGTAACTTCCTTCAAACAATGGGACCTGTAAAAAGTTAGTGATTCCCCCCCCCCCAAGATGCATTTCTACTGAATTAAGGTGTTATTTGTCCCAGATTACCTTAACTCTCTCAAACTTCCTCACCAATTTATCCATCAGTCACTACCACTCAAACTATAAATGTGCAACTCTTGTACAACTTTAATGATGATCCAACATCTTATAAATAAATATATTAAAAGTTACTAATAATTATTTGTTGTTAGAGACTGTTATATCATTATTAGGCAGTATATCTATTATTTTGGCAGTTGGCATGATTTAATCCAGGTATATATATATATATTGTTAGAAGAGATGATAATAGATGGACAGTTGAAGTATTTAAATGGGATTCAAAGAAATTGTAAAAGATCCAAAAAGAGATCATTTATGAGATGGATGGATGAAATAAAGAATTTTGTTAGTGTGTTGTGGAGAAAGGGGCTATGGGATAGAAGAAATTCGATTAAATTTAGAGAAAGTTTCGCCTTGCAGTGGATAGATAATAATTAAAAATGATGATGAAATATTTAGTGTATATTCATGATAAATTAGAAGTTGCACTACAGGATATTAATAAATGACAACTACAAAATTATTAAATTTCAGTGTTTTGAGAATAGAAGCAAAAACATGTACAGACATAATAGAATGTCATGTTAAATATATTTGGAGAAATTTCTGCTAAAATCACTCTTTTTTCAAACAAAATATTCCCCAAGGTGTATTTCTGCTAAAATAACTTTGTCACTTGTGCTTTCTCATCAATCCACAACTCTTTCCAAATCTTTCTATCCATTGCTCTACTCTTAAAGCACTCCTAGCTATTATTTTTAAAAATTGTCAGTAATTAATTTTCATCTATTTCTCTTTTGTTATTTTCAACATTTTGACATATCTTTCATAATTTCTCTATTGTCAAGTATATGCCCGATCTCGTTCTTTTTTTTTTCATTATTATCTCGGTAATTATTTTTTTTCCATTTACTCTTTAATCATCAACATTAATAATTGTATTATTTCAACTTAACTTTTTCATTCACTTTCAAATATGCATCTCAAAAAACTTTAAATTTGTTATCTCTTTTCCTTTAGGAGCTACAATTTAACTTCTTGTCTTATTAAAAAGTTTTTTTTAGCCATTGCAGTTTCTAGTCTAATATCTATATCCCCCCTCCATGGTCGCAACACTCCACACAGAGCCACCAACAGACAAACAATTTCTTAAAAAAATACCAACTTGCTTAACATCATTTTTGTTTTATCTCGTTTGTAATAATTGCCTTAAATTTAACTATGTTTTTACACTTTATTTTATCATCTTTATTTAATTAACATTTTGTTAAGATCATTATTTATATTTCCAATCATTATTTTATCATTTTTTATATCTCCAAGAACTACTTATTCTTATAACCCCAAGCATTACCACTGATGCTATGAATTTTTCTTACTCTTGCTTCTAATTTAATATTTATTAAAATAAAAACTAAATTCATTATTATTTTTCCTGATTAAATATTGAGATTGATGTAATGAGAATTCAGATGCTCTGATAAAAACGAATAACTTGTAAACTATAAAAAAATAGACCACAGAAAGAGAAAAATGTATATTTGTTTTCATGATAGTGAAAAAGCATTTGATAAAATAAATTGAATTATTTTATTTTAATTATTTTTAGTTTATTGCTAATATTTTATTATTGTTTTTTATTTATTTTCAAAAAGCAATTTTCCACCCAATCATTATTTATACATTTTCTGCTCTGCTTGATTTAATGTAATGATAGGCTCTGGAACTCAAAGTCCAAGAATCATGGCTTCATTATTGTCACTACTGCAGCTTGAACTTCATATAAATTCCCAGCAGTAAAGTAATATATCATTATATATATATGCTAAGTTTTTTTTACTTTTTGAAATCTAAATCAAAATTTGTTAACAGTTTACAATAACTTACTGTGGTAACTTGAATGTCTTTATTCTGGTAATTGCACCTCACTTGTATCTGTTTTTTATGGATTCCTGTAATATTCTGTGGTAGTTTAGCAACAAACAGTTCTATTCCCCTATCTCCCCCCCCCCCAAAAAAAAGCGAAAGACAAAAGTTTTTAAATATTATGACTGTACAAATCAATGCTTGAAATTCAAATGCGACCCAATATCACGTGACAGTATATAATAATCAAATAAAGTTTATTGTTCAGGAGTTCGGAAAAAGTTTGAGCATCTAAAAGTGACAAAGCTAGGCTGGAATCCACGAATTTCAACCCCTAAAGTCTGTCACTCAACATTGCATCAAATCATGTGGGACAGGCTAGTCGTTTAATAAGATTATTTGACATCTTGCGTAGCTGTCTTTAACCTCATCTTTTTCAAAGGCTCTGGAACCTTTTTAATTGAAGCTGCCTATTGCATTCTATTATCAGGGTTATCCTATCAGTGAAAACATCAAATGGTCCATCTCTTTAGAATGATCTTTTAGATATTTTTTACATAATAAACAGAGTCTACAAATATGTATTTATCAACGATCACTTTCTTTTCAGGAAGCTTATGCTCTTCACATGCACAATTTGATGAAAATATGCCCTTACAATTATAGATTCAATATCATTACATTCAACAACATGAAGGAATTCTTACTATTTGAAATCTATATTTAGAACATTATGGATTAACAGTAAATATAAGAGAATGCAGGACTCATTTTTATACAATAACTTAGGTAGAATAATAACAATTAGATGAAATGGCTATATAACTATGATATAATGCTTTATATTTTAATTTGTTAAATACAATAGCAGCATATCAAGATTCGCCTCTTATGTATATACTCAATAATAATAAAAACACTTTGAAAATATGTAAACAAATTTGGAGAGATGTCTGCTCCATTCACCTATGAAATATCCGATTGGCAATCAAATAACGGATGTTTTTACATAAGATGATTGGGGCTTACTATTTCCAGATTAGCTTATATATATATATTACATATTTACTTATTATTATTTACTATTTATTTTAATATGAAATATAATGTTATTGTGTCGATTCTGATATGTTTGCGTTATTCATAGTATGTCTTGTTCTAACTACTAGGGCGAACGTTGCCTGTGCCTGTCCCCTGTAAAGTCTGTGGTGACAAAAGCTACGGGAAACATTATGGAGTTTATTGTTGTGATGGATGTAGTTGTTTTTTTAAACGAAGTATTCGAAGAAAAATGGTTTATTCTTGCATAGGTAAATAAGTTACTACACTTTCAATTTTCGATTTCGTTATTTGTTACTTAGACAGTTGAAACTAATATTAGCTTTATCTATTAATTATTTTAGGCAAGGGATCGTGCATTATTGATAAAGCCAGGCGAAACTGGTGCCCTTATTGTCGTTTACAAAAGTGTTTTGCTGTTAGTATGAATAAAAACGGTAAGATTTACTATTAAATATGCTAAGCTATATTTTTAAATTCCTTTTTTTTTTTAGGCTTATAAAAGCTGTTACCTGCACCATTTGATCTGACGAAAAAGATCCAAGAAGTTTTCTAATTTATAGGAGATTAGGAGGGAATAACAATAGACTATTAATAGATTATCTTTTCATCAATTTTTAACAAATGGTTAGGTCGCTCAATTTTTCAAGATCTATCAATGTACACATACTAATAAAAGCTTGGATGAACTAGTTTTAGGGTTATGAAAATAAACCTTAGAGGAAAGGAGAAATATGGTCTGCTAATCTGGCTATTTAGTTCTGCATGAGATCTACCGGATTATTCGTTTTATGATTAATTCAATGGAGATTCAATAATAGTATATGATTCCTTTCCACCCATTATCACAATTTTTGCGTCAATAGTCATAGCATATGTTTACAAAATATAACTCCTAAAATAAATGATTTTTAATCTTTCCATGCATTCAGTGGTATCAAAATATAAGTTCAAAATAAGAAATAATTTCTTATTTCTTAATGATGTCTTATTTCTTAATGATGATGGTAAAAATAATAAATAATCCACCTTTTTTTATTATCTTGTAATTATAAATTTATTAAACGCACATTGATTAGTAAGTAATATTTACTGAGGCTATAACCTCGATAATATGCGTGTAAAAATGCGATAGTAGGGACCTCTACAAACTTGTGGTTAAAACACCTGTAGAGGTCCCTACTATCGCATTTTTACACGCATATTATCGAGGTTATAGCCTCAGTAAATATTATTATCTTGTTGTATTGATCATTTTACATTAAATATAAATAATGTCAAATCATTTCACATGTTTTTATTTGAGCTAAAAGGTATTATTACCATCCATTTAAAATCTTTAATTAATTGGCAGTTGACGACTACAGTAAGTTTATATAGCTTTTGTTTATTAAAATACTAATTTAGATGTAATAGGGGGAGGGGAATATTTACCATAAATTAAAATAAATTAAAAGAGAAATACTATTTACAATCTCCTTTCATACCTTAAATATTTTTTCCCTTGCCAATAGAGAAGATCCTAAATATTCGTTAAACTTTTTTTTCAAACTTCATTAAATTAATTGGCGCTATTCTAGACACAAATTATAGGAGATTTGAACCCAGATTTTCAAGCTCCCTTCAGCTAGCCAATCAATCTAATACAATCGATACACATGACCACACACATGTGAAAAAGATAAATGACCTCCAATATACGTATTTCATGCTGAACTAGCCTCATCAGTTGGTCCAGATCATCATTTTCCATATACATATATATAACCAAGCACTGATTATATATGTGTGTGGAAGATGATGATCTGGACCATGGTTCAGCATGAAATACGTATATTGGAGATCATTTATCTTTTTACATGGGTGTGGTCATGTGTATCGGTTGTATGAGATAGATTGGGTAGCTGAAGGGAGCTTGAAAGTCTGGGTTCAAATCCCCTATACCCGCATTTAAATTTTCTAGACATAATGTAAATAATACAATATTTTCAAAATTACTTCTACCCTTTTTTTTTTTTTTTTGATTATATAAATATTGTTTGATTTTTTATATAATTATTCTAGAATACAATGCTTCCAGATATGGTTTCTATCAATAATAGCATGCAGAAAAAAGTATAGAATAAAATATTTTCACTAAGCAGCTATAACTTTAATGGTTGCTTACAAAATTACAACATTCCGAATGTTATTAATTAACCTTTATTATATATATGTATAGAGTATGTTTTGACAATAAATTAAAAGGTTACGAGCTTGACATTGCAGTTATGTTTGCATATGTATGGATATATCTAATAATTTTAATAAATTTATAAAAAAAGTTAGTGCTATTAATGTATAGATGTATTTATGGGCCAATTAATTCTGAGTATGTTATAATTTATAAATCAAATTGCTGAAAAAAGCGTTTTATTTCTAAACAATGCCATCCTCTATTATTAACGTCTATTATCTGACCTATGAATTGTGTTAATTAATATGAGTGGACGGAGGCTGTTTACCAAGTTGTTAAAATGATTTTTTCTTTCTTTTTTTTTATGTGTCAAGCATCGGCCGGGAAGCGAACCCAGTACAACTGCTTGTATGGCGGCTGTGCTGACCACTCGGCCACCAACGCTTTAGGAATTAAGAATCTGATTTATAAATTATAAAAAGTATTTTGGCTCTTATTTCATACAAATAAATAAATACATTATAAAAAGACAGTATGACCCCAATATGCATTTTTGCTGAATATCGTCACTTAGCTCTGATCATCATACCTTTCAAAAGTCTTCAATATATATATAGTGGACAAAAAGAAACAAGCAAAAATATATTTGTAAATATCTCAAAAGAAAGCTTTAACACCATCATCACAAACCTTCAGAAAAGAAACAAGCAAAAATATATTTGTAAATATCTCAAAAGAAAGCTTTATTAATTATTGTTTCCTATTAATTTTATATCCTACATTCTACATCTTCAGACGAATAATTCTCTAAGTACGAAAATAATAACAAAACTTTTATTGTTTAAATTATTTACAATTCTATTTTTATTTAATTTTTTATCTAAAGTAATTTAATATTACATTTTTATAATATACCATTTTGCAATCTTATATGTATATATAAAGAGAGAGATGGATAGACAGATGAACAAATAGATAGATAAATAGATAAAGAGATGAAAAGATAGACAGGTAAATAGATGAATGAATAGATAAATAGGTAGCTGGATAAACGGATAGATAGATAAACTCATTAATTTTACTTGATAAGGAGAAGAAAAAATCGAGAAAAGATTTAAAAAAAATTGTGAAGAAAAATAAAAAAAATTTAAACAGAATTAGATAGGAAAATGTGAAAGAAAAATGGAAACAAAAAAGAGGTAGAAAAAAAGGGGGAAGGGGATTTAAAAAAAGAGAGAGAAATAGAAAAAAAAAAATAATACGAACAAACTTAAACTGTAGTTTAATAACCCAGAAATTTTTAAATTATGATTAAAGATTACAAAAACCAATTGTAAATAAATGAAATAAAAGTTTGTAAAAACATACCGGATATCTTATGACGCGAATCTCATAAATGTTTCATATAAAAAAAGAAAATCAGCAAAAAAATTAGAGATCAAATCTGACGTAGAATGAAATTAGCAAATTAAAGTTACCGCTTCCTTTTACTCACGCTGTTCTTAATTCAAAACAGAATATATATATCATTTTAAATTTTATTAGGTGTGTGTGCTTATCAAAATGCATGTGAGATAAAAATAATTTTTTTAAAAAAATTCATAAAAATTAATTTTTTAAACAAATTTACAAATGGGCCAAATGCAAAATAAGTAGTCTTTTCAACAATTCTTTTCTAAATCTTAAAAGTTGCAAGGGAAAAAAAATCAGAAAAGAAAAATAACGTAGTTTCTCTTTGACACCATTTAAAAATCAAGCTAACAGTAATATAATAATATCGAATTTTCAAACGAAAGTTTCGATTTATAATTACTTAGTAATACATTACAATATTAAATAGCCCATCTTAGAAGAAAAGTTAAAAAGAAACCAAAATCTATCAAGATTGACTAATGAGAATAAGAGAATTTGACCAGTTTTTCAGCCCTAAATGATAAATATTTTGAAAGTTTAACTAATAACTGTGGATCAGTTACTCCTCTCCCACACAATTCCCAAGTATGTAAAAAAAAATTATAATTAACTGCGGGCGAATTCGAACCTAAGTTTTAAATAGGGGAATGCACTGTCTTCGCACTATGATGTCTTTCCGATATTTCTATATATAATTATTTGTACAAAAAATGTGTGGTTTAGAGAATTTTAAATGATCACTAGGTGATAAAGCTCTATGTATAAATAAACTTTTGTAATTATTAAGTGTTAAATTATATTTACAATATATAAAGTTAGAAATATGAAAGTTATAAATGTTGGAGGCTGGAAATGGGTGGGAATGGATTAATACTGGCAGTATTTACTAAGAAAATAAATGGATTTATTTTGGAAATATCGGCAGTAACAGGATTAATAAAAAAAGATGTGTTTAGAGACTGTGATGAAAGGGGAAAAAAATAATAGGAAAAAATTTTAAAGATGATTTTAATAAAGGAGGCAAATTATGCTAATAAAAAAAGAGTGTGGAATATTTAGAAAAATATATATTTTTATCTTCAATTAACTTTATGTATCGTATAAATAAGCACCGTTTTTATTGCTTTATTGTAAGCTTGCTGAAGTAGCAAATTATATTTATTAGCCTATTTTGTTAGTATTTTTAATTTTATTTATTTATGTTATTTATTTATTATTGTTTAGCCGTTCAGGAGGAACGCGGACCCAGGAAATCGGACAAAAACAAAAAGGAAGATACCGAATATAAAAAAATTAAAACTCCGAGGTCGTCGGTAACTTCAGCTTCATTACATAATTTTGTTTCCTATCCAGGACAGCCTTTGATTATGGGCATGGGAACCTCTAAAGCGGGCATTCAACCAAGCGCATTCAGACCATTTGGAATTTATAAAGATAAACTGCACGGCCAGCTTAATATTGAAATACAAACGGAGAAAAGCGCATTCACAAAAGTTATTCCACAAACAAAATTTTTTCCCAAATTGTATAGTTTCCCATTTCCTGTCACGACAGCAGCTATGTTTTCAGGTAAATCTTCGTATATATATTATGTATAGTTTTTAATAGATGCGAACGAAATCGTATGCAGGACTCCACATAAATAAAAGATTGGAGCGGGAGGGGGTTGTTTGTAAGCCCTGCATGAGTGATCAGAATTGCAGGAAGAACTAATCAGTCTTATAAAATAATGTTAAAGCAATATCATGCAAAATTGACGTCTCTTTTTGAAAATTTTATGCTCTATGTACTCATAAATTGCCCATAAAACAATACGTCTAACAGTACGCTTAGCTTTAAAAAAACCGTAATGAGTTAACTTCAATTTCCGGTCCGTATGTTTTAAAACATTTAAAATCATTTTATTCCAATATTTATTTTCGTTCAAAAAGAAACATATTATTAAGTTAAAAAATAGATCAAAATTATTAGTTTGTGGGTATATATTTTATTCTTCTATTTTAGGTGATTAACTATTGTTGTTTGCCTAGTTAATCAATCTGTTCCGATCAGAGAACGGAATAAATGTGTAATTTACAAATTTTTTTTTTCAAATATAATTGATTAAGAAAATAAATGTTTGTAAATTTAGTTCTCTGCGTACAGATATATTTAGCAAAGCCAAACAAGGTACACTGCTAAGATGGCTCTAGGCTATCTGGTACTCGGAGTATGCTCACGTTGCCATCTTTCAAGAAGAGTTTTATTTTATTATGATCACATCATCAAGTTACATATTTCTAATCAGACCAATTTTTCCAAGCCTCTCTATTTTTTAAAAAAATCTCGTACACATTTATTTCCCTTCTTAGGTTCACCAATCAACTTTTTTTTCCTTTTCTCCCTTTTCCTTTTATTACCACAGTATCTTACAAAATATATTTTTCCAATTTTTTCTGTTCCTAAATTTAAACTCAACACAGTTCCTCTTCTTTTTTTTTATAAATTTTCTCAAAAAATAGTCATGCATCAGTAATCTTGCCCTGTAATGATTTAGTGCAATGATGGAACAGGTACTCTGGACCTTGAATTCCATAGATAGCGATTCCCAGAGAAATAAACCATTCGATTGTTTTAACATTAATCTTTTTCGGAGATATTTTTCCCATTCTTCTCCAAGCGCACTCACTTTTTTAAAGACTTGCAATGTTTTTCTTGCATAAAGTATAATCCAGTCCAAATTTGGTTTAAATCATAAAAATATTAACTTAATTTTTGATATTTAGTTTTTTTTAAAAAAATATTTTAAATTATTCAGTGTTTTATTTTTAAATTGGAAAAGCACTTTATCATAGACATATAAAATGTGTCTCTTAGTTCTCTAGTGATTGTCATATTACTGGTACCAAAGGCTAGTTGTGACATCTCTAGGCCAATGATTCATTTGATCACAGTAGATAATTTTTGTCATTATTTGCCAATCTCTAATGTGATTTAATTGATTAATTTATATTTTGAGTTATGCCATAAATTTGAGGAATTGTGATATTTGAAACCTTATCAGATAATCATCACTTAGCACTGAGATACAATATATATACAGTATAAGTAAATTACTCCTTAATTAATGTTGGCATTAAATGGATAATTTTTTAATTTGATTATTTAAGTTTCATCTGTTCATTGCTATATCTAAGCAAAATTTATTAACCATCTTCACTATAACGAGAGAAGAAGATTGGGGGAAGAAGTATATTTAGATGTACAACAATCGCAAAATATGTTATGTAAATATGTACATATAAACAAAAACAAACTTTCTTAATATAAGAATTTTCTACAATACCATACCTGCACTCCAATATGTAATATATAGGGGTTTGAACTCAGACTTTCTTAATAAGTTAACTGGCTTTAAATTAATAAATATAGTTTCTTTAAAAATATACATAATTGAATAGTTTACTGTTTGGGAGTGTCATAATAGTTTCGAGCACCGGTGAAGCACAGTCTGACCTTGAGCTCTTGACTCTCAATCATTGCATTAGAGGCGCAGGCAATATCATTTATCATGAGCAGGGATAAGAATTATTTTTTGCACATATCTCTTAAAACCAAATATGAGATAATGATGAATTGAATGGTGGTGTACATTTATGTTATTTTTTAAATAAAGATTTACTATAAATAAAGCTTAAAATTATGAAATTATACAAAACCATCTCCTAAACCTATTGTATCATGGCAAATTATTAGGCTTCTATCCTGTAATGAATTAAGTACAGTATTTATTGCAAGTTATATGCTATAATAGCATATTGAGTAACTAGGATACTACAAACAAACAACAACATTTATTCATATTCTGTTGCAGTTTGTAACTGTTAGCTACTCCCTCCTCTCGACAAGTAAAAACTGAATTTATATACGTATATTGTGTACTATATCTATATATGGCTCAAAGTCATTCCAACTCAAAATTTGAAATGACTTAAGTAATAAATTGCTAAGATTAAATGATATTTATTGTCATTGACATATATGTATATATTAAACCATAAGAGCCAATAATTAATTAGTTATCATATGCAATCATATCATCACAGTCAATGCTTGAATAAACCAAGAGAATATCAGCAATCTGTTGTCAAGACAACACTCAGATTTCCATTTATTATCTAAGTGTTATAATGACATTGCCATTAGTTTATTTAAGCATTAGATGTTTCTGTAATAATATTACAAATGTTGATTTTAACTTATGTTCTCTATGAAAATTTTTCACAATTGCTAATATTCTATTGGTTTATTTAAGCTATGGCTACAGTGATTTGATATATATAATATTACTAATGTTAATTTTAACATGGCAATGTTTGATGAAAAAATCAATCAATCTCTGCTGGATATATGTTTCTATCATAGCTGACAACGTCAGCAACTTAAAGACTAATTTATGCCTCATCAAATACAACACTTCAATTTCTATATAAATATTATCACAATATTTAATTTGATATTAAAGGATGAACATAAATTAAGTTGACATAAAGAAAGCTTTAAGTTACAATGATGATATTCATTATGACAGAAACAATATCCATCAGTGATTGGTTTATTTTTAAACAAACAGTTGCTCTTGAAAGACCATAGAAAAAATTTATAGAAAGTTGTAAGTTAAAATTACTATTAGTACTATTATTATAGTTTTATATGGTGTTTAACTAAGTTCTTTTTATATATTAATTGACTTTTTGGAGTCAGTTAATATCCACTTATTAAAGTATTCATCTGCATATTTAAAAGGCCCTTTATATAATAATAAGAATATTCTTCTTAGAATATAAATAATTGTATCATAAACATAAAAATATTCCATTTAATCTTCATAAATAATAATAATAGCATTAGCAGTAGTAGTACTAATAGTAATAACAATAATAATAATAATAATAATAATAATAACAACAACAACAACAACAACAACAATAATAATAATAATAATAATAATAATAATAATAATAATAATAATAATAATAATAATTATTATTATTATTATTATTATTATTATTCACTTCATTTATTTAAGTACTAAACAACAGCGTATAAACAATTACAGGTCGCACATTATATTAGTAAAGCTAATAAACACAATGCTTCTAACATAATAATAAAATGGAAGGTAACAAACAAAAAAATAAAAAAATGTAAACAAATAAAATTAATTTAAATTAATCAACAATGCTATTTAAATTTAAGAATATTACAAAATTGCTTATGATCTAAATTAAAATGATTATTATTAAAAATCTGGTTGTATAAAGAAGGTAGCTTGAATGAAGAGGAAAATTTAGGGACATTAAAACGACAAGTTTGAATACAGAGAAAAAAGCAGATTGACTTGAAATTACATGAGATAAAATAACTTACCGATTTATACTTTGTAAAGATATTTAAGATTTCCATCTAAAAGAAAGTTGAAGAACAATTTTATTTTCCAAAGAAAGATATTTGAAAGATTTGTTAAACACTGTAGTAAACTACATTCTTGGTTAGAATTAGGCTTCTGAATGATTGAATGATATTCAATGATAAGAAGAACCAATGATAAAAATAATTTGAATTTTGTATCAGCACTGAAATGATAACCATGCCTAAAGATGGCACCCATGATTTTAAAAGCTTTGCTAACAATCATTTCTAAATGAGGAAAAAAGGATCCATTAGTAGAATATAAAATTCCCAAATCTTTTTGAGATCCATAAGAATTAATTTTGTTACAATTAATAAAATAAAACAAAATTTAAAACTTCAGATTTCTTAGTACTTGAAGCAAGAGAACATTTACTAAAATTAACTAACATATTACTTAGAACCCACCAAGCATTAAAGATATTAATATCTTTCTGAAGAAGAGTTCTATCAATCATGAAGTGATTCTTTTAACTATTTTACAGTCATCAGCATAATACTAAAGATAAGAAAAGTTCAGGTTATTCTTAAGGTTTCTAATACAAATGTAAAAAGAATGGATGCTAAAATACTATCTCAAGGGACACCTAAATTACATTCAAAATTTCTTGAAATATTATTATTATTGAACTTAACATATGCTGCACCATTACAAAGAGAGGATTGAAACCAATAAATAAGTTTAGTGGAAAAAACCATTTTATGTAATTTGTAAATAAGAATGATATGATCTACATTATCAAAGACTTTTGATAAATCAAAATAAATAACATCAAGTCTCTGCTGATTCTCAATCGCATATGCTATATAATCATAAATTGAAAGCAAATTAGCTTCTACAGATCTATTAAGAATAAACCATGTGGTGAAGAAGAAATAATTTTATTAACATCTGAAATAATTTTATTATAAACACACCTTTCAAACATTTGAGCAATAGTATGTAAAACAGAAATAGGTCTATAATTATTAACATAGTGCAGTAACTATTCTTAAAAATTGGGATTATTTTGGGCATTTAAGAACACTAAGAAAAACTTAGGAGTTAAGTGATAAATTAAAAATAAAGGCAATAGGCTCTGCAATAAATTCAACTAGTCTTTTATAAATAAAAGAAGAAATATCACTTTCTAAACTAGAATGAGTTTTAAGTGCTTGATGGATACAATAATATTGTCTCTAGAGATATAATCAATCAGAATAGTGAACAATAGGAAAATTGCAAAGTAAAGTAATTTTTGAAGATGTTATATGATGTGATGAATATAAGTCAGCAAAATATTTGGAAAAGACATCTGCATTTAATGTGAAATCTTGAGTAGCTTGAACTCTTTTCTTACTCAAGCCCGAGTTATTAATAAAATCTCAAAATTCTTTAAAGTTAGAAAAAATATTAAATTCAATTTTTGTAATTTAATTTTGTAAATCTCTTTTATAAACATATTTTACCAGTCTTCTGAAATTAATAAAAATATTACAAAAAAAAATAAAATATGCGTTTTAAAAGAGAGTCTGCAATGGACAGATTTCCTTTTAATAATCTTAATGAGAATGTATGAAAACCAGGAGAAAAACCTGCAATGGACAGATTTCCTTTTAATAATCTTAATGAGAATGTATGAAAACCAAGGAGAAAAACCATTATGGAAAGAGAATTTATTAGGATTATATAAATTAATAAAACTATTAGGAATCTGTAATAATATTGATAATGATTAATAATAATAATAATAATAATAACAATGATAATGGTGATGATGATATGATAATAATTATAATAATAATAATAATAATAATAATAATAATAATAATAATAATAATAATAATAATAATAATAATAATAATAATAATAATAATAATAATAATAATAATAATAATAATAATAATAATAATAATAATAATAACAATGATAATGGTGATGATGATATGATAATAATTATAGTAATATCTTATGATTTCAGCACTTTATAAAATTGTTTTCTAATCTGTATCTAGTAAGCAGAATTGAGGTCTTTGATTCTGAAATAAATTACATAATTAATATATATATAACTGTTAAGGGTAAATTTAAGCATCGATTTTAAAAATAAAAAAAAGATTAAAGAGATCTGGAATATTTAGATAAAAGCTCAGTTTGAATTGCCCTAAAATCTTTTTGAATTACACATCATATATTTTAGTAAAAAATTTAAATCAGGCAAATTCACACACTTGTGTATATTTACTGCTTGAAAACAGTTTATTTTTTCAAAAGAATCATACTATGCTGACAATTTTATATGGGCAATTAAATATGTAAATGTGTAATAATTGTAATTGCTTTGTTTGATATATGATTAAATAAATCCTTAACATCCAAACCATTTCTTATTTCATTCAGTTAGTATCTTTGGCTTTTTAATTTTTCCACTTAATCTTTGTCCATTGATTCACTGTCGTTCATTCTAATTTGTCCTATTTTCTTTACATATATGAAAAGCTGGAGATTTCCATGCACGCGCACACACACCCTTATATATATATATATGTTCGTACGAATGTTTTCTCGGATGCAGATATAAAAAAAATTGCGGGTTCATCTGTGTAAGATTTTAGTTTTAAAATTCCACCTTTTGTTTTGATGAGATATATAGATGACATACATATTATCTGGTAATAAATTGAAGATTTTTTATCACATTTAAATAATGTCCATCTTAATTTTACATTTACAATGGAAATAGAATCTGATGGTAAACTTCCCTTTCTTGATGTTCTTGTCACCAAAAAATAAAATAATTTTTTATCATTTTCAGTTTTCAGAAAGCTACACATACTGACAGATACCTCCAATTTTCATTTCATTATCATCCGACTCAGATTTTTTCTGTGGCCAAAACACTATTTTCCAGAGCAATTAACCTTTCAAATAATCATATCTAAATGAAGAAATACATCTTATAAATAATGTATTGTTAGCAAATGGTTATAGTGGAAAAAATATACATCAAGCTTTATTTCAAGCTAAAAATAATAATAATAATAATAAAAAGAATCAACTATTAGGATTTATATGCCTTATATATAAGGAACCACATATAGTATCGGACGTATGCTAAAACGCTACAATATAAAGACAGCATATACTCCTTATCAAAAAATTAGTACTTTTTTAACCAAGCCTAAAGATTCAATCCCTCTGGAGGCTTTATGAAATTTCATGTGGTGTTTGTGAGTCTACTTATGAAAGTATCATCAATAGTCTCAGTGCTAGAAGGGATGAACATGCTAATATAGTCAAACAACATTCATCATCATCAGCACTCTCGATCCATGCTATGGATTCAGGTCACTTTATTTTTCTAAGACCAGTATCATATTCAGATGTGAAAACCTACACCAATGTAAGATCAGAGAAGCTATTGAGATACCAAAAAGACCTAATTGCATCAACAAAAGCGATGACACATGTAAACTTCCTTCTATTTGGGGGAAAAAATTAAAAACAAATTTCCCTGAATTTTTATTTATTTATTTATTTATTTTTTCAATTTTATACAGCTATTTTTCAGTTGCGGAATTTCCAGTGACTCTGCCAACTATATTTATTAACACTGTTTACAGAGCCTCTACAATTATATACTTTTCAATTCCCAGTTGAGGACTTGTGTGATCAAGTCGGAACGTTGGATTTTTAAAATTAAAATCTTATACGAATGAACCTGCAAAACATGTTTTTTATATATAAGTAAATTACTTCTTAAAAAAAGTTTAAATGAAATAACCAATAAATTCTCTAGTAACATTTTACCAACTTTGATATCATATTAAAAACATAAGTAGCCAATCAGTTTTTTCACATCAATTGCTTCATGGCATTATCACAGCTCTACAGCTAACTGTGAGACATTAATAATATTCAAATAATTATTTAAATAATAAATAAAAAAATTTTTCTACAAATATCAAACTCAATATCTATTAGATTTTAAAGACTAAAAAAATTAAAAGCGATTTGTGTGAATTTTGTTAAGGTGTAGTTAACTTATACTAGTTTAATGTTATGCATTGTTTATATTCAATTTACTGCCTAGTTGTAGTGTTGCTGTGACAACAAATTGCTGATATACTATTGGTTTGCTTAAGCTTGAAGCAACAATACAATTAGGCAGTAAATAGAATGCCTAATTGTAACATTATCTTGATAACAAATTACTGAAATTGTCTTGCATTGGTGGTCGAGAGGTCAGCGCGACTGCCTTGCATTTGCAGGCAGTTGCCCGGGTTGCGGGTTCGCGTCCCGGCCGATGCTATGACACTTAAAAAAAATACTGAAATTCTACTGGTTTTGTTAAGTATAAAAGCTATAATGATGTAATTTTTATATATTCTGAAAACATGTTCTAGTTCCCACTATCTCTCTTTTAAGTTTAAAGTATGATTTTTCTTCTTTTTTTTTTTAAAAAAAGGTCATTTGCTTTGTTTCTTCATATTTCTTTCTTTTTAAATTTTTTACCTGCATTACGTTTTCATTCTCTTTTTACACCTCAAATTTGATCTTTTATAATTTCTGTTTGTCAGTAACATCCTGATACATTTTTTTCTTTTAATGTTTTCCCAAGATTGCTTTCACTGTTTCTAATCTTTTATATTTATTAATTCTTTTATATTTCCACAATTTATTTGTCTATCCATAGCTCAGCTGCTAAAATATCATTTTAGAAATATTTATTTAATACACATGCACATTACATTTATTAGACACACTGTCTAGGATACTCTTAGGATGTACCTTTTTTTTAAAAATCAGGGCAGGGGGGAGTAATATAGTAATGGCAGTAATAATAACAATAGTAGTTGTAACTTATTTTCACACTATTTTGGCCATAATTACTAATGTACAAATTATTGGTTAATCTTTACTAAAAAAAAATCGGTATTAATTTGTTGTTCTCTGATTCTGGTGAATTCTTGTTTTGTTAAAAATACTTTATAAAATCGATATTTTTTAACCCACGGTAGTTAGATTTGCTTGATATTATGTATGCAAGTTTATTTAAGTTGTTTAGTTGTATGGATTGTATATATGTAAACTTCTAGTCTCCAGGCACTTACACTTAATTAATCATCACACCCAATACATTTTATTCTAGTATTCCAATATTCATAAAGGTACACTATCAAATTTGATCAATTCTTTTGGTGTTATATGCTATTATTAGTTTTACAAATAAGGAACAGGATGATTTGGATGAAACGCTTACTTCCGGTAAAACTAGTAAAACTAATCAACAATGTCTGAGAGAACATTCCCTATACCAGTAGTAACCACTAGCCAAATTGAAACTTAGTTTATGTTTATAATTATATTTGCTAAAATTATAAAATGTTTAATTTCTGAGAAGTTCATGTGATATTTAAGTAACAGAAGTGACAGATTAAACTTCCATTCTGAATGAAATTTTAGCAGACCTTCTATCACTGCACTAAATAGCATATAACATTTTTTCTAATATATAGCTATGGACTTTTATAAATATAGGGGATTTAAACTCAGACTTTACCTATCCATACTATCTCATACCACCGATACGCATGACCACACACATGTAGAAAAGATAAATAATCAGCAATATACGTATTTCATGCTAAACCAGCACTCATCAGTTGATCCAGATTATCATCTCCCACACACATATATATAATCAATGCTCAGTTTATATTAAGATAGCAAATCCTTATACTTTAATGGACAGGCTTCAATACACTCCAGCTTCCAACTCTTCAGCCATCCATACCATTGAAAATCTGATGGAGAGCCCAAATCCCATACTGATGCCAATATTATTGCCATACCCATGTTGACCTCAAGTCATTCTGACCCCCCATGTATAGGACCTTATTCATTTAAATACATAGAAGAGGGATGGACAGGATGCAGGCTTAATGTGTAAATATTTGAAATACAGACACTCTTCACATACCTGGAGCCTAATTGTACTAATTGGACTTTATCCAGACTTAGGTTATGTTCAGGAAGTTACCATGAATGTAATTATAATAATATTTTTTGTTCATGGGTCCATAAAAATTATTATGTTGATAAATACATTCATACAAAGGTTGAAAACTAAAAAAAGATTTTGCAAGTTTAAATTTTATTTTATTTAAACTTTCTGAATCAATTCTAAATAAATATGGAAAAAAAAAACCCGTAGATATTAACTTAGAAAAATTAATGAATATTCTCATGTATGCATGTGAGTATTTATATGTCTCTGCATGCAAGTATAATCAAACATACAAAATATAACTAATAACTTAAGTATAAGTTAATGCACAAATTTATTCTGAGAATGAGGGTAAATGAGTGTATGAAATTGAAATGCTTTTTTTTATTTAATCGTTATGTTTGTTTTGGACCAACTGATTATTGTTGGTTTAGCATGAAATACGTATATTGGTGATTATTTATCTTTTCAACATGTGTATGATCATGTGGATCAGCAATATGAGATGGCAAGGAGAGCTGAGGGTTGTGTGAAAGATTGAGTTCGAATCTCTTAAATATTACATTATATATGTGTAGGTGTGTGTAAGACTGTAAGTGTATAATTGCTTTTGATATATTGCCAAAAATTTATATTGGTTGAAAATGTAAAACAAAAATGATATTGAAAATATGTCGTCTTCTGGAATTTTGTTTACATTTCATAGATATTAGTTTATCATTGTAGACCTTCATCTGTTGATTTTCATCAAGGATGGTTATCCTTTCTGTTTTCTTTTATAATAGACAATTTTCTTTAGAACATCTTTCTTTAACATTATCAATATGTTTTAGTCACAATTTGCTAAAGATTTACTTTCATCATGGGGAATTTATTTTTTCTGTCTTTCTTTTTTGTATCGTTGATTTCTTTTAAAACATTTGCATTAACAATATGTTTTATGTGTTTATATATATATATATTTTTCATGCGTCATAGCAACGGCCGGGAAGCGAACCCGCTGATCCGGAACAACTGCTTGTAAGGCGGCTGTGTTGACCTCTCGACCACCAATGCTTGACTATGTGTTTATATTTGCAAATGTTAGTAGTGTACTTGGAACAGAATATTATCCTCTCTTTTTTCTTTTATACTTAGATTTTTTTTAAAGAACATCTTTCTTTAATATTGTCTATATGTTTTATGTGTTCACATGTGTTAATGTGGAAAATGTTCTCTCATTTCTCACTTTGAATGATTCTGTGCGGAATTATGTTGATTTTTTTTTTACTCGGAATTTAATTGTTTTAAGTTATGAGAAAAATACAATTATTATAAAATTTGCTTTTTTTTAATACTATATTTGAGTTTATAATTTAATCTTAATATGATAAAAAATTTATTTAGTTTTTAATTATTACCGATGAAATATTATTGTGAATTGCTTGGCTAAAATATAGTTATCTAGTTATTCAGATTGTATCTTAGATAATTTTGTCGATTTTTTTTCTATCTAGTTGTATTCAGTTGAATTAAAAAACCTATTTAACAACTAATGACAAATGAAATATAGATAATGACATTTATTTTGGCTATATTTGCCAATAAACGACAAGACAATCTGAATGCTTTATGTCTGGTAATTCACAAGAAGCTCGAATCAGAAAGTATTAGAATTGAATTTTGAGCTTCAGAGTGAGCCACTTAATCATCGCATTAGACCAACAGGACATTTCTAATTAAGTAGTATAAATTCATAGCCATTTGCACAACTGCTGATAAACAACAGATCAAAGGAACAGTCTAATACGAACAGTTTAATATTTATTGACATAGCTATTAAAACAGGCAAAACTCTCCATACATGTGATGTTTATTGGCGTATAGCTTTTACATATATATGTGCGTGTAATCTTGTAATTAAATATTAATAAATATAGTAAAATAAATACATATAAAAGTACAACTTTAAAAGTTTTTATATCCACCTAAGAGTGCTTTCAACTAGCTTAGTAGTTTTTGTCAACTATAAATAATTCAAAAGCTAGAACCTCATTCTTAAAACAAAATTGCATCATATATAAATGAATATGTAAATGTGGGAATGGATATATAGGAGAATCAAGATATACATTGGAGAAAAGAACTAAAGAACACATGAAGTTACTAAAAAGAGTTCAAAAAACTAAACAAAATTGCAATAGAAATGATAACGTTTTACCATTGTTTTTTATGATCATAATAGATTGTGTTTATGAGGTTTTAATTTTGATTACAATAGCATGAAAATAGTACAAATTGAGAGAAACAAAAGAGAATAAAAGAAACTATGTTAATATATAAAAGCATGACTTAATAAATAGACAAGCAGTAAATGTAAAAATCAACGAATTGTGGGAAGGTTAAACTTTGAAAGTGTTTTAAAGATACTTAATGCTAGTTGACAAAGACTACAGGAAGCTAGTTGAATGTGTTCCTAGATGGATGTAAAAACTTTTAAAGTTGTATTTTCTATATATTTATTTTACTATATTTATTAATATTTAATTACAAGATTACATATATAACTTCAAGGAATACAGATATCAAAGAATAATAGCATTATACATATATATATATATATCATTGAAACCCTTTCTACATACAGCTTTTCAAAACTTTTTCCTATTTAGAACTACTTAAATTATATATATATATAAAGCTTGTATATAATACAAAAATTTTTGAAAAGTAAAATAATAATCTAGCGTACTGAAAGCAATGATAAGAATAGAAATAGTAATGACACGTTACTTCTAAATAAGCTAGTTCCTCAATGGCCATTTTAAATGCCAGCATTTCAATATTCACATGATCAATTGCTCAGAGTATTTGAGCATTCAGATTGTATATTGAAAACAATCAGATCTGTAGTTATAGAATAGGTAAACAGACAGAGATCATCAAATGCTTAGCACATTATGTTAATACAAATTTCTTCAACCATGATTGTTTTGAATTTTATTTTACCAGTGGACATGAAATTTTGACTTTCTCTATTCATTGTGTTTGGGAATCAGTCAGCTATTGACTGACAGATGATGTGGGCAAAAAAGAACACCAAATGTTTGTCTTGCTTAAGGCATCAAAAAATCCCATTTGATCCCTCTATCAGTTGACCAAATAAAGATTTTTTCACTTTACCCACAAACATGTAGCTTATGAATTTATTCTGCTATTACTGACATAAATGACCTGCATGTCTTGGTTCAATGGTAAAGTGGCAGTCTCTGGAGTTCCAAGATTTTGTCACTTTCATTGCTTAAACATCTTATGAGTTTCCTGAGCAATAAAATATTTGATTATTTTTTATTGCTCTAAACCACATTGATAATATTTAAAGTTTTACTTGATTTTCAAAACCAAGGTATAAACAATATGCTTACATTACAAGAATGTTCATTTCAAGCAAAATAAGCTTTTTTACTGAGACATTTAAATATTTTATTTGTCATTATGTTTCAAATAATATAGAAATATTAGAAATGTAAAAGAATTTAAAACTTGATTAAAATCCATAAATATGTGTGATGGTACATGTATGATAATAATTTTTTTAATGTGCATTTTCACACATGGTAAGCTTTATATAAATCATTTCCAACCTGAGAGCTTGCATTTAAATCACATATTTAGCACACTATATGCAATTTATGGAACAAATAATCTTCATTCAAATTCTTATTTTAGTTAATCATTGTAATATCAAAATGAATTAAGTCACATAAAACTATGATTTCAGAGATCTCCATCTCATTATTACTTGATTTTTTAATATTAATATAATATTAACATACTTTTTTTATGCACATTATACAATGCAAACACAATATTTTATTATTCCAAACTTCCAATAGTAGCTGATAGTTTTGACTGTTTAACAGCCTTCTTCAGAGCACTTTCCACTATTTAACGATTTTATTTCATATATATATATAATTCATAATTTATTCAAAATGAGAAATAGTTTAATCATAGATTACTATCAGGGCACTCCTTATGAATTGCATTAAAAATGATATATTATAGGCAAACTGCTCAAAAATTGTTAATATTTTTTGTAATGAAAATATATTAGGATGTTCAGAACCTCCAGGAATTTTTATTTTTGAAACAATGGATATCAAGATATACCTGAAATCTTGTATAAGGATCTCTAAATGCATAGTTATATTTTTTGCTACTGTTTTAATTATATTTTTGCAATGTGGGTTAGCTCTGTATAAGAATAAAAAACTCTGAGCTAAAATGTTCAGTGTGGATTTCCAACTGAGAAAATAAAAAAAATATTTCAATTTGACCATTTGAATTGAGCTGCTCTATTTGCCTTAAAACTTTACATTTTTTTTGATTACTCAATAACTGATCACATGACTTTTTACCTGGTAAATCTACTAGTCATTCAGACGAGTGCCTGCGCATATTGCCCAAATTTTCTCTTAAAATTGGGTATGGTAATTTAGAAATAAGTAAATGAAGCATTTCTTCCCCTTCGAAAATATGTGCTCACCAAGTTATAATAATAATGGCAGATGTTTTAGAATGTCTTATATAATTAAAATAGATATTATCAAAAAAGTTGATAAATTCTCACAACACAATTTTTATGATATATATATATATCTTTAATCTGCTATTGAATGCAAAAGAAATAGTACGATCTCTTTTGCTTCATACATTTTGACTATAACTGGGCCACATTAGATATGCTAAATATCTAAATTACTGCATTAGAATAGTAACTAGAAATTTATATCAAACTAGTTGCAGAAGTCATCATCATCATCATCAACCATTATCAATCCACTGCAGGATGAAGGTCTCTCAAAGTTCAATCCATCTTTTCCGATCTTTAGCTTCTCTTCTCCACATCACCCCTGCACACTTTCTTATTTCATCCATCCATCTCACATGTGGTCTCTTTCTGGGTCTTTTATAATCGTTTGGAGTCCAGTTTAAGATTTCAATATTCATCTATTATCATCTCTTCTAGCAAGATGTCCCCAAAACACCACTTCAGTCTTTTAATTTTTTCAATGAGGTCAAAAGTTCTATAAGTTATTTTCATAACTATTTTCAAATGGAAATATTTTAAATTTGGCCAAATTTAAAAGATTTCAATTAGCTTCATATATTTTATTTTAAATTGTGTTTAAATTTGGCGATGCAAGCATTTACATTTGCAGTCAAAGTAAAGACGGTTATAGTTCATTAAAAATTATTATAAATGCTAAACTGAATATGTAGTCTTAGTAAATAGTCTGAAATGGATTAACTCTAAATGCATGTACTCCAATATAAGCTATAATAGAGGTATAATTTTAAATAATGATCTTCTGCAAGTAATTAATTTATTTCACCAGAATTTACTGTATATATACATATATAATCATATAATTCTATAATTAAAACCACTTCTTTTCTTTTCAAAAACTTTATTTGATGTATATATATATCCATTTATTTCCAACGTTTCGATTATCTTTACTCTATAGTCATTTTCAAGGATCTAGAAAAAACATATTACATTATAAACAAACTTCACATGATAAAAACAAAAAAACCAAAAAAACAAAATAATCAAAAACAATATAAAACATATAAACCTCATAAAATTTAAAAATAAATAAAATACATGAAAATCAATTAAATTAAAAACACAAAACATACACCACACTTACTTGACTCCCTTCTCAAAAAACTTTCCCTTTTTACATTTTTTTTTTTTTATCCAAAAAACCAATTGTTACAATAAAAACCCTATTTCATTTTTCTTTCTTATATACTTCAAAATTGAATTTATTTCCAAAAATAATTCTTTATCCATTATTTATTTTTATATATATAATCTTTTTTTTTTTTAAATAGACGTAATTGTTGAAATATTTTTAAATACATTAAAATTTCCGTTATTTTTTTATTCTAGAAAAATCACATACTCTTTTGTAAATGCAGCTTTAATTCTTATATGGAGATAAAATTGTTACATATACTGTATATACATATTTAGAGAAACAAAGTTTATAACTTTTCCTACTTTCCTTATTTTACAATAGACTTTACCATAATAATTTTTTAAAAGATGTAATTGTTGAAATATTTTTCAATATATAGAAATTTCTCTTACTTTTATTTTATGAAAACCACAATCAGATGTAAACACACAACATCAATGAAAAAATTAAATGCAAAAAGCATTTACAGTATACAATTTTCATTAGTCACTGTCTATTACCACCTGATTGTGATTTTTCTAAAATAAAAATAAAAGAAATTTTCATGTATTTAAAAATACTTCAGCAATTACATCTGTTAAAAAAATTATTAAATTATAACATTCATCTCCTGGTGGAACAGTCTATTGTAAAAAATAAGGAACGTAGGAAAAGTTATGAACTTTGTTTCCTTAAACATGTATAATGTTTACTGTAACAGCTTTGTCTCTATATAAGAACTAAAGCTGCAGTTAGAAGAGAGAATATCCGTTTGAATGCAAAAAGTATTTACAGAATACAATTTTCATTGATCACTGTCTATTAACATCTGATTGTGATTTTTTAAAAATAAAAACAAATTTTCATGTATAAAAATAACAGAAATTTCCATGTGTATAATATATTCTATATGGAATTAAATCTTTTTCATGGATTGTTATTATAATAAAAACTGAAAATGGGAGAGAATATTCATATAAATAGAAAATAACCTTTAATATCTATTTATATGGATATTATTTCTCATTTCCATTCTTTTTTATAATAACATTCCATTACATTCAAATGTTAGCCTTTCAAACTAATTGTGCATGCGCTTTTGCGAGTGTTAATAATAATAAATGAATACTTTCCTCTCCAATACAAGATATAGTATTTATGCAGGAATAAAATGAATCCGCTTATTCCTACAACTCAAATGCTTATATATGAGCAAATCTGAAGTACTGGCAATAAAAGCGTGAGGATGGACCACTCACTTTAAATTACTATATACGATGTCTGAATGAAATGACGTCGGTGAAATTGTCTAGAATTTACTAAACGTCACTCTAACTGAAGCTTAATCATATGTAAATAAGCATTCATTTTTATATAGCACATGTTTACAATTGTATTACATTCAAATATCAGCCTTTCAAGCTAATTGTGCATGCGCTTTTGCGAGTGTTAATAGTAATAAATGAATACTTTCCTCTCCACTACAAGATAGTATTTATGCAGGAATAAACATGCACTATATAAAAATGAATGCTCACCTTGATCACACACACGTTGGTGATTATTTATCTTTCCAACATGTGTGTGATCAGGTGAGTCAGCAATATGAGATGGCGCAGAGTAGTGGGTCATGTGAAAGTCTGAGTTCGAATCCCGCCTATATTACATATATTAATGCAGGTTTAAGTCTGTGCAATGTATTAATAATTAACTCTAAAAATATCTGATTTTATGTCTTACAGATATCAAAATATTTAAATTGACTCTTAATAGATTTTTAAGTAGAAAGGTGGACCTAGATGGAGAAGTGCAGCACAGACTCTAAAGTGTTATTGCTTGCTTTTAACAGCTTTAAAGATAGGATACTTCATGTGGCGAAACAACTGTTGCAATTAAATTAGTTATATTGTTAATTTATCTAATTTATTGTATGAAAGTGAAACTTGGACTTTTATCAAAAGGGCATTAAAATGTTATTTAAAGATGTTCTGGAAAAGTTTAAGGATTACTGATGACAAGATCATAAGGTCAACCAATTTATTTTCAGTGTGCTGGATGTGATATAAAATCCATTATCATAAAATCACACCTTTATTGGACTGGACATGTAAAACAAATGATCAATGGAAGATTTCTCACAAAAAAATATTTTATAGAGAATTTAAGGATATTTTCACGGGTTAATTTTATAACGATTATCTCAAAGTTACTCTTTAAAAAGTGTGGTCAAGTTTTTGAGAAAGAAAAGTTTGCTGTAGAGGGTGCTAAAACTTCAAATAAACAGAATAGTGAAGCAGTGGTATTTTATATATGGATTCATTTATGGTCACGGATTGGAGTTGGAATAAGCATACTTAAAACAGGCGAAACTCACTATATGTATTGCCACACACAGCAAGCTAGAGTAATCAATGGATACCAGCAGGCTTGTGCATAAAATCCCCATCTAGTACCTACTAATATCCCCAGACTAGTTTCTGGCTTGTGGTCTTCATCAGTGAGGAGTCTTGAATCTGAGAGCACTGCATCTAGATCTTAGGATCTAATGCAACCTTCCAGCAGCCACCTTTTATCTCCACTTAACTACAAAACTATGAGTCTTAAACTGAAAACACCTTAATGTTTTCAATCCAAGCCCATTAGCTTATGTAGTCATATGGGTCTGAACCTAGTTCAGTACCCATACATTTTGGTGTCTTTGGTTCTTTAATAACCATAGCCACCACTATCCTATTAGGCAGGATTGGTTTTAAGCCAATAAACATCATATGACCACCACTTCTTATGCTTGTGCATTAGATCCTAAGATCTAGGTGCAGTGTTCTCAGATCCAAGGCTCCTAACTGATGAAGGCCACAAGCCAGAAACTAGTTTGGGGATATTGGATGAGTAGGCACTAGATGGGGATTTTATGCACAAGCCTTCTGGCATTCATTGATTACTTTAGCTTGCTGTGTGTGGCAATACATATAGTGAGTTTTGCCTATTTTAACAACAGTTATACACAAGCATAAGAAGTAGTGGTCATGTGATGTTTAATAATCATACTTGTTTGCAAGTGATTTTACATGCTATCATAACTAATTTTATTACTATAGCATGGATATAAAACATGGCCAATTTCATTTTCATAGGAACTTATATATCTGTAATTTTATAAATTATGTCATGACCTACACTATGGATAGATAATCATGTTTGTATATTATAAGCTAAATAACATTTACTGATGATGGAAGAAGTCAACCGAAATAAAAAGCTTCTTTTAGATTGAATATTTATTTTAAAGATAACCTTTATGATTTACTATTATTTATTATTTCATTATGGATTATATATATATATAAGTGTATGTGTTTGCATTTATGACTTAGTTAATAAAAAAGGTATAATTACTGTTGCGATCGGAAGATGGTTAAATAATTTGAAACCATGGCTACAGTAATTTATATTAAAAAATTTTTTTAATAAAAATTATATTAATTGAATCACACAGGCTTATTATATACCTGTGTCTATATATATAGAGTATATGAGCACAGACTTTCACACGACCCACCATTCTCCACACTATCTCATAACACTGATACACTTGAACACATATATGTTGGTGATTATTTATCTTTTCAACATATATGTGCTCAGTGGAGAGTGGTGGGTCGTGTGAAAGTCTGTGCTCATATACTCTAAAAAAATTATATTGGAAATCTGTTATAAGCTAGTAAGCATTTTTGCTTGTCTTCATAAGCTTGTAATTTCTGTAGCAGAAGCAGCTAAAAGATCTAGAGCTAGGTTATTTGGTGTCTTGATTAACTGTTAACAAATTTGATAAAAATATAACACATCATCAGAAAAATAATGACTTTGAAAAAAAATTGAAAATTTGATTCATCTGCTTAAGTGATGCGCTCTGCGTTGGATACTTTCAAGGTTTTTTTTTTTTTGCTATCTATATTTTTCCATTCTCAGAATTGGGATTCCACTGTTAATTGTTTAATTCTCTTTATTAAGACAAAAAGTTAAATCATGTAAAACTTAAATTAGTATAAGTCATGACATTATTGGAAATAATTTAAAACTCTTCTTGCCAGTAGAAATGAGATCGAATTTCCTTTTTATTTCTCTTCTGAAAATTTTTGTTTAGGATAATTATTATTAAAGTCTTTTGAAATTAATCCTTTCATCAATAACATTTCGAGAGAACTTTGTTAAATATAAGATTGATTCCGTTTGTGATAACATTTAATAGGAGGACAATAATAAAATAAAAAATAAAAACACAATGAGTAGTTATTTCAGTATTTAACGCAATAAACAATAACTGTAAATACTTGATTTACACGCATGTATTATATATAAAAACTTTATGAAAAAGATTCGCCGCCTTGCGTGGTTTAGAGCGGTGATCAAATGGCGGACTCTAGAACTCAGGGCCTATGGAACGCAGTTTCATTTGTCATTTCTGATGCTCTTAAATACTTGTGAATTCCCAGTTTCACGCATATATAAAAAAAACTATTCACTGCCTGCTTTGTTTTAGAGCAGGATACTTACATATTAGTCCGGCGGTAAAATTTTAGTCTTTATTTAAATCGTTATGATTTATCTATGAATGCTAAATATTTGATAATATTTAATGAAGTAAATAAATTTAACTTTAAAAAATAAGTCATTGATCTCTAGAATATTTTTATATATATTGAACATTTTTTATTAATTTCTAACTACCATTGAACTAATTGTGCTTTAGAGATAGTCGGTAATAGAACGGCAAGCGCTAGAGGTCAGAGGATTGCATCTATTCGCAATTCCTGTGAACTCCCAACGAACAAATCATTCGATTACTATATTATTTTTTAGTAATATATAATAAAGAACGTACATTAAGTTCTCTAGATGAAGACAGGATGTGGATAATTAAGAAATAAAGCAGTACGACCAAGTAATAGTACTTGAATATTATTAATAAAAGTTTGCCATTCACAATTTACCCTAGCACAGAGAGACCACCGTATTATAATTTATCTGCCGTGGCTATCCCTGCTATAGTATCTCAATTCATAAAATAATAAAACCGTTTACAACATTAAGATGATATTTAAATTAAAGGGATATTTGTATAGTTAGTTGCTGAAAAGAGAGGAAGAGATTGCGTGACGTTTGAGCCCAAGTCGCAGTTGGCGCAAATGTTCCACTCATATGACAATCAGCTAGGAATCAGAATCTAAGAGAATTAGTTCTAAGCTTTCTCATCACTATCCTGAACAGTATAAATTAAGAATGTTTAAAAAAATATTATTAATTTCTTAATAATATCTAAGTGTGAGTTTTATACTTATATATAATTATCGTTTATATGTAGAAATAAGCTTCATGGAGTTCAATTATTGACCACTATTGCATATAATAGTTATTTATATATAAGAATTAACCTCATAGTATATCTTGGAATAGGAGTGTATTTGTAATACCATATGATCTCAGTCAGTGTTTAAAATACAACAACAGAACATTTTCAATCTACTGTCAAGGCAATATTCAAATAATGGGATTTTATTTTATTTTTCTCTATTTAAATATTAAAAATCATTATTTTGGAGTATGGAAAGAGGACTTCAAGGCTCATCTGATGAGTTCTTTGCTCCAGAACAAAATACTACATAGTAATAAAATGGTTGTTGGGTTTCTCTGTGCGTTGATATAGGTGATTAGATATTTATTCATTTACACACTCATATGTGGTTTGATTAACATATATATTTAAGCCTGTTATATCTCTTGGATATAGTTTTTATATATATGTGTGCATTTTATACTCATATAAATAAAACTGTAACACTATATAACAAATTATACACACACACACACACACTTGAACACTCTTAACTGAAAGAGTATAATATTTATAAGGTAATCTAAAAACAGCGACAGCTTCCAACAAACCAATAAGAAAACTTAAAAAAAAGGACGCAAAGAGAGATAGCAGAGGACAGAATTTTTCAGAGATGATCTTTTCTATGACTTCTATAGATGTGAAAATAATGATGTTGATGCTTTTGAACTGAAGTAATGGTAAAGACTTTTAAAGAAGAAAAAGGAATAAGTGAGTGGGTGATAGTCCTGAAGAAGACTGATAATGAAGTCAAAACTTTTAAATTAAAAGTCATATTATGAGACAATCTAATTCTTTAAAAAAGTATATACCATTCAGAAACCCATTCATAGAATAAACAAGTCAGAATATGCTACTAAGATAATTCATAAGCTAGATTTCCCCCAAAATAATTTAAATAAAATTATAAATAACATATATTAACGTCAACCTATTTTATCTGACACAATAGACTTGCATTGATATAATAAAAGGGGAGTGTTATTTATAAGTTCATTTAAATGATTCTTTGGGAATCTGACTTGAGAATTATTTTAGTAACATATTCTTGTTTTGTCAATACATTTATATCCTCAGTATTATGTATTTATATATTTGGTAAACTGATAAACGTAAATGTGCCCATTAAAAATCATTAGGATTTTTAGAAAGAATGATGTAATAATCAATAAATTTTACGAGCATACTGTTTAGATTGTAATTATATAGAAGGTAATCACCTCTTCTCATTAGCACCATTAAACAGTGATGTTAAAACTGCAAGGGTACTCCCACCCCAGTCACAAGATAGAGACTATGAGAAAATAAGAATTTTCAAACTCACATGCACTTACATGAGCCAATCTTAAATGTCTAGAAGTGAGAGCATGATGGTAAAAGGTATCATCACAAATATGCAGGGAGGAATAGATTATTCTTTTTTTAAAAAGGCAATTCATGATATCAGTAGCAGCTGTCATTGACATAGAAAGACCTAAAAAAAATAGAACTTTAAGCAAGAAAGATTTTACAATATGCAAAGGTAATAGATAAACAATCTATTTCCATCTGCTTATATAAGAAATTAGTGTAAATATGTAGAAAATGTGTTACAAATATATAATTATGAAATATGGGAAAAGAATGGTTGGAGAAAACAAATACAAGTTAAAGGAAACACTTATGAATGAAAAAATAGTTTGGAATTATATGGGAATAAAAATTATGTATATTTTAAAGAATGTAGGAAATGGTAAAGAAACTTTTTTGTCAATTAGTGCAAGGGAAGGAGTGTTTGATAACAGGAAAATAAAACTAGTTGTAAATATATTTTCCATACTGGAGATAGTGTTTTAATCCATTTCTATATAAGATTACATTCAGATTAGAGTTATTTCTCTGTTGCTTAGATGACATTGTCTGTGTAGGTTTAGGAATAAGATCCAAATCAATCTCTTTGTTCAAGTCAAAGTAATATCATTAGCATAGATTAATTTCCTGTATTATATTTCTGGAAAATTATTGATTGTATTAAATCAAATGGGTGATAATTGAACTATGTAGTAGGCCACTCTATCAAATTTTATATCTTCTACAATTATTACTTAGTATCACTTAAATTTATCTATTAGAGAGAATTTTATCAAGCAAATTAACAATTTCTTTCCCACACAGAAGACATTTTTTACAAACAATTGTAAGGTTATATATGTTCACTATTGATATTAAAAACCAAAGTTTTTCAAAAGAAAAAGGAGAAGAATTTTTAATTTGTTGATATTTTTATGTGAGCTGCTAAAAATAAAACTTGTTTTCACAGTTTTTTCATAGCCTAAATGACCTCTTCTAAGAATAAGTGATTCTCAACTATTGGCATAATTTTTATTAATATGTTTCTTTTCAAACCACTTGCAAAGAATATATAATAATGATACTGGTAATACATTAAAGATCATTGTTTAATTTATTATATTTTAACACTGTTGCTGTAGTTTTGCTTTTAGGACAAATTTTTATAATAGTCTCATTATGACATATTTGCTGAATAGTTTTGCCAACTAGCTTTGCCTTAAATTTTTTAGAAAGTCTGGAAATATACTATCTGCTACTAAAGTCTTATAATTTCAGACAATCAAGGGCAACTTCAAGTTTACTGATATCTAATAGTTATGTTAGGTTGAGATTAAAGAGCCATTGTTGAAGGGAAACTTGTAGTTTTTCTCTAATAACATATTTGATGAGCATGCAACACAAAATATTGAATAGATTCTGATATTCAAAGACTTATTGCTTGGAAATATTCTTTAGTTTCACTTGTGGGATTTAATAATCTGTGGTTCCCATTTTCTAAAAACTCCACACATTTGCTTTTTAACTCAGTGATTATGTGAATTTGTACTTCTCTGAGTATTATGATGTTGCTGCTATGCTTTGGCTTTAATTCTATCTTTTACGGTTATCTTTATTGTTGTTTTATTGGTTTTATATTCAGCTGACAGCAAAACTTGAAAATAAAATAAATATTGATTTAGTAGTGTAAAAAAAATTCTGAAGATATCAGTAGCTACAGAAAAAACTACAAAAGAGCTGACAAAAGCATAGAAGGCTGTTAATTGGTAGATTATTTGATCTCAGGTATATAAACAAACTTTTAAACTCCTATTTGATTATTGTTAGCAATGAGCAAAAAATTGTACAATTTCATAATTTTTTTACAAAATGTTTGTGTAGTAATTATTAAAAACATATATTCATGTTTAAATTGAGATTTTTTAAAAATATGTTTCATTTTTTAAATTACAAGAAATTCAAATTTACAATCTGTCAAATATCATAGTTCTTAACTGTTATGATATTTTAATAAATATAAGTGCAATTTTAAAATTTGGAACAGAGTTTCATAATTTTATAATGACTATAATTATCCATTCAGGTTTAAAAATGAAGTTCATTCAACAAAGTTTTTGTTAATTTAGTTTTTTGAATAGCATTCCCATTATGAGTCAATAAAAAAAATAATTATTCTCATTAATTATTTCATTTTATTATTATATAATTTTTTATGATGTTTTTCACTTGAAAACTTTTACTTCTAATGAAGTACAATTTATTGATTCATAATATTGAATAAAAGTTTTAATACTGAAATAAAATATTGAAATATTAACTCAAATTGCCACCAGGTGAATGATGGAAACACATTGAAATGCAGAAGGGTTAATGGATCATTTAATTATTTTACTATTATTTTTTCTCTCTCACTCCCTTTCTCTCCCTTTCCCTCTCCCTCTGCCTCTCCCTCTCTCTCTTTATTCACACTGAATCGGAAACATGAGTAAACATATGAGATTTTGTTCCTGAATAACAGCATTACATTGTTTAATGGTATCCCAGTTCACTTACTGATTTTGTTATTCTATTATCTTCCAATATTTAGACTAATCTGCAGTCTTCTTCACGCCTGTAAATAAAAATATATTAATTAAATTAAATAGAGGGATGTGAACTTAGAATTTTCAGTCTTTATTTATGCTCCTCTCCATCTCAAACAAGTGATACACATGACCACATCCATATGAAAAAATAAATAAACCACAGTATATGTATTTTGTGCAGATCCAGCACTCATCAGTTGGTCCAGATCATATCTCTTATACATATATACAATCAGTGCTCAATTTATATTAAAATAGGAATTCCTTAAACTTTAATGGTTGGGCTTCAACCATCTATTTCATTGAAAAACCAATGATGGAATGCTCAAAGCCCTGATGGATTTGATATTGTAGTCATACCCATGTATGCATTATGTCAGTTTAACCCCTCATATTATCAGACCATTATGTAATCATTTATATTAATAGAAGAGGGATGGGTCTGGACTTTTTATATGATGTAACCTATTTGTGAGATTATGATCTGGCCCAACTGATGAGCACTGATTCTGCATGAAATACATATATTGGGGATAACTTATCTTTTGTACATGTGTGTGGCCAAGTGTAACAGTTGTTTGAAATGGAGTGGAGAAGGGATACATGCTGAAAATCCTAAGTTTAAATCTCTCTATTTACTATAGTAAACATTCAATATACTGAATGAATACGTTAATTAGATTTAAAAAATTTGTCGTTTTTAATTTTGTTATGACAGGGTACTTAATACATACATATATATAAAGAATGAATTAAAAAGAAGAATAAAGGAGATTTTGATTATAAAACTTCTTGAATCTGAGGATACTAATCTTATGAAGACATCTTTTGATATTAAGGAAAGGTGGTGTTTGAAATGAATTATGGGAAGATTTGTTTGTATATATATATATGTTTGTTCCTTTAGTTTGATTTTCACTTGAGAAGGTCTATTTGTAGTAGATGAAACTATGGTCGTTTTAGGATTTTGGGAAAATTTTGGATTTTATCTAGTATTGTAGTGTTTTATGGCTTTGCATTTTATTCATTACTAGTATAGTGTTAGGCAATTTTGGTTTTATATATATATACGCTTATTCTATTAATAAATCCCAAAGTGATGATTGCTAGGTCACCACTAATGTAACATTTCATCTTTACAGAATATTAGCGATTAACCTTTTATATAAGATCTTATAGATCAAATGAAAATGAATTCAATTTTGTCTAACAAGTGGATTGTTCAGAAAGGGTGTTATTTGCATTAAATGACTGTAGAAAGTTTAACTTGTAAATGATTATTATGGTATGGTGGTCATGTGATGTTATTGTGGTATGTGCATTTAAAGTTTATTACTCCTTAAATATTATTAAGATGTGTACTTATAAGTTCTCTGCTGAAACTACTACCGATTTGAAACAGTGATTAAACATCGAACTGTCAATAGATATGTTTAGCTCATATGAAGCGTGAGAGAGGATAGTCTGAATTTCTGCTCTGGTGAAGAGTTGTGATATGGCTGAGATGAGTTGAGAGATGCACTGATAAAAAAACAAAATTTAAAAAATATATAGCCTATAAAAAAAAATAATTAAAAATAAAATATTTAAAATAACAACAACAAAAAATCCAAATAACTATTTGATTGTCGTCTATTCCTTAATTAATGGCCAGAATTACTTTTGTGAGACTCCATTTATATTACTTCCTGTTAATGGAGTTACGATAATTACAAAATGAAGAAGCATTTGAAAAATATTCCCTGAATTCAAGTTTTAAAAAAACGAAAGATTAAAAATTAAAAATAAAAGATAGTATCAAATGTTAATTTTGTTTATCTGTCACTAATTTTTAAAACGTTGCCGTGAAAACAAAAAATAACAATAGTATAGACTTCCTAGATATTGGGTTACTTCATTAAGCAACTAATAAGACAGCTTTTATTATTTTAGTTTTCAAGGTAGGTGACTTTTGATGATCTGGAGTGAAGTTTGCTTTTAGATGCATTTGTTTGTTTCTTTTTTTTTTTTTTTTTTAGAAAAAACTTTAATGCATTAAGTGCATGGAATTAAAATGTCAAAAATACTTTTTACTGATACTGTATCTCAGAAGTATAAATTTCATTAAAAGCAACATAAACATATTTATTGATATTTTTTACCAAAATAGTTTCATATTTTCTTTAAAAAATAAACGCGCGTGTACACACACGCACAAAATTCAAATGAAAGCAAACTAACTTCCTCACTGTAAGCTATGGATAAATAACATTCCTATATCCATGGATCATAAAGAATAAAGTAAACTCAGCTGTCCTTTAATCTTTAAATTATTATATCTTGTAATATTTACATCAGACTAATTAATACAATACGCGTCAACGTATAAAGGCGAAATTACTACATTTTAAATCTGGGCTTTCAGGACCTGTTTACTCTATATAGAAATGACGTTATAAGCTTTTGTTTATTGACATTGCTAGAAATAAAGAATAAAATTTATATATTAGTCTGATGTAAATATTATATAATTATTACAACTAGGCAAATAGAGAATAAAGACAGAGTCTCATTTTTTAATAACCATTATATTTAACCTTAATTAAATATATATATACTCACACAGGTAGATTTCCATTAATCCAAAAAAAGTCATTAATTCTAGAACTTTTATTATCGGAATACAATTACAAAGCATCACTAATTAAAAAACGTTTATTATCTAATTACAATTACAAAGTATTGTTTTAATTACAGGGGATTTGAGTATAATCTATATTTTTTTCACATGTGTGTGGTCATGTGTATCAATTGTATGAGATAGAGTAGATAACTGAAGGGAGCTTGAAAGTCTGTGCTCAAATCCCATATAATTACACCTAAACTTCAAGTATATATTTAAAAGTAAATTATACTTGCATTCCAAAATATTGGTGATGTGATGTGTTGTACTATGACTTCTCCTTATTCGGAGTCAGGAATCTCAACAATTATGCCCAGAGAAACCGATTAGCCACTTTACCTTCCCTTTCCATTCCACACTTTAAGTTTTCTATATCCTGCTCCATCCCATTTCCAAACATAATCTTAGTCAACTCCATGGCCTTTATATCTAAATCCCCACATCTTTTCTCAAACCCAGCATAAAAACCAATAACCCACTTTCTGTATAATCACTTTGTTTATATTTATTCTTCCATAACTTCATTATTTGTGCCTTGCTGCTTTCAGGCATTTACATTCAATGAACAGGTGCCTAATATTTTCTACGCCTTCCTTACACAACTTGCAGACTAAATCATCCACATTTTTCCATTTATGTGTATATTCCCTTGTTGCTAAAGATCCCATTTGAGCCTTAAACAGTAAACTACTTTCCTTGCTATTATCATAAATTAACTCACACCCAATATTCTGCTTAATTCTATATATTGTGCCAGGCATTATCAAATGGCCTTGCACAAAGTATGTATTAAGCACAACAAATATATAAATGTGCTATATTAATAATGGAAGTTTGGTCTGAGCATTAAAATACCCATACACACCAATTTAAAGTAATATGAAATTGACATATAAAATATTGTATAATAAACTCATGTGTTTTTCCTTTTTGTATATTTTTTATGATATGTCATTATATGTAGTTGTTTTTTTTATTTTCCAACATACTTGTATATATTTTTTAATTACTTTTCTAAAGATTGTAATTTTATTCCATAAGCAAAAAATGTTAATTGCTTTTGCAAAAATCTGATCAAAAGCAAAATGTTTGATAATGCTATAATTAAAATGTTATCTTTTTTTTTCTTTTTTTATATATAAAGTAGAAATTCTTTTGAATAATAATAGCTGTAATCAAGTGGTTTGGGCATTCAAGATGGAAAACATTATATCAAACTTAAAATGTAGAATTTAATCGGAAAAATTGTAAGGAATGTTATAATCTAAATGATAAGATAAATTGAAAGGATTGGCTGATTCATACTTCTCAGAGGGCTAGTGGGATTGATATAGTTTAGTCAGTGCTGTGAGATTCATTCTTTCATTGGCAGTCATTCTGGGCAAGTCATTCACTACCTTGGCTCCAGAATTGGTAAATCATCTAGCTACTTGAGATTAATTTATGGAGTAGACTACAGCAGATAATTTCTAAGAAGAAATCCATTGTACAGTTTTTTTTAAGAACTAATGATTTCTTAAGATTTAATGAACATTTAATAAAATTTATGTTCATATACAAACAGAGGAAAATATGAAGCAATCTACCAGAGAGTCCAGTAAAATGACCATGGGGTAGACGACCAGCCAGCGCACCGCCCTTTCTCTGTCCCAAGCCGCCAAGATGTGACCACGCCAGTTCCACCGCCCATGATGATGACAAATGCCGCCTTGCTAAATAGATGAAATCCTCACTTCACAGCCAGTTGACTTGAAGCCCACACAGAGCCCAGAGGAGAAGAATGAAGACGCAGACATAAGTTTATTCTAAGATGTTTTATTAATATTGAGATAATTTAACTTTGATGTTTCCGATTAAATATATTCTTATTTTATTATTATTATTATTAATCATTTAAAAAAGAGAATTTGTCTCTCGCATATGTATATTGAATTTACAGTTATTACGGGCATAAATGTTAAAACTTTTACTTAAATCTTTTGAGTAATTTTTCTATTTTAAATTCTAGTATTTTCAACAAAGATTGCAATGAGATTCTTTTTCTGTTGTTGCTATTCGTTTTCCTCTTGTTGTTACTCCTGAAATTCATCATATATAAATATACATGTATATATGCGTACATACGCTTATAATATTCGGTAAATACGATATCTCATGTTGAATACCTAAAAATGTATTTAACCGTATATCCTTTTTAAGTTTTTTTTTTTTTTTTTGTCACTGCTGCACCTCATGATGCGTGTAAGAAGGGATTGATCTATTATAGATTTCCTGTAAGCAAGTACTCTAATAACTTTATATTTAAAATAATAGTAAGTGTATAATTGTGCTGCACATATATATATGTATAGAAATTTATCTCTGGCAAAAGAGAAATAGATACAGTACCTTATGGTGAGTACGATATAGTATCTGAGCCAATGCAACCTATTGACTTGTTGAAAATATTAAATTAGTGAAATATTTCATAGTGCAAATATATGCGTAGTTTTTATTATTATATTTGCTATCAATAAAAAGGATTTAAAGTCATCAGTAAAAGTATATGCCTGTATAACCGAAGATCTCTAATCTGATATATATATATATCAAATCACACAAAGTATAACTCATTTCTACAGGGTCAAAAAAGCTCAGACCACTTCCATTCTTTATACAACATTGTAAATAGCTTTAGGGATTTATTATTTTCTTATATAAATTGTATTTTATCGATTTCAATGCCTCGTATATATATAGGGGTTTGTGATAATTAATTATTTAGTATTTTTTTATTATATCATCATTAGTATGAAATGGTGGTGGGTATTTGGGATTAAATAAATATTTAATCATAATATTAAACTTAGTTTTGTTTTCATATTCTTTATATTGATAAAAACGTGTCATTTCCTTATCAACCACGTACCTATAATAATCATTAAACTTACCCATTTGAGTGACCGAGCTAGCCACAAGGGATATCGCCCTACCGGGGTGTTAAATCTTATTCTTATGCTCCGCTGAAAATATGGTATTGCACATCCTTCTAGGAAGGTGAAAAAAAATCATTTTTTGATTCTTTTCTAGAAGTGGCACGCAAAAGTCTATTTTGTAAATAGATTTTTCAAAGGTGTGTACTTGCCATTGTTCTAAATATTCAGGCATTCAAGTAAGATGTCAACTAAAGGGTGTTTTTAACTGGAAGAGTCTTGTCAATCCACTCTTTCTATCAATTTAGCTGGAAGTACCAATATACATGCGTACAGACAATCGGCTAAATTGATATCCATTTCTTTACCTGTTGAATCTTGGTCACTTCATGCTCAGTGCAAGATTAGGAAAGGAATTCCGCAGGGAGAATGGTCTGATACAATATATATATATGTATATAAACATCTTTTTACTCTCCATACTAGTTTTTCATCTCTCCAATTCCCTATTTTTTTTATTAATGCATCTATTCTGCTATCGCATTCCTTACCATTATAGCACTCAACAATTCTCCTAACACAATCATCCCACCTTTTGTACAAGTATACTGATATAAATTCTTTATCCAAATCTTCTGCATACCACATTACCTCTTTCACCCATCTTGTTGGCTTCCCTTTATTCATAATACAATTGAATGCTATTTTGGTTATTATTTTATTATCCATAAACTGCAATCTATCGAACATTTTCATTTTTCTTTTTGCATCTCTCATATAAAAACTTGACCATTCCATTTCTCCTTGAATTGCTTCCTTTGCCATCCACACATCTGCATCTAATGCATGTCTTCCTACTTATCTTTGTACTTTTTCTAAGTAATCTAATACTCCTTTACTAACACATAATGCATCATTACCATATGTTAATCCTGCTACTGCCACTCACTTCCATATAATTCTAGCTACATCATATTTATTATATGAAAATACTGTTAATTTCTTATCAAACCCTTTCTTTTTTTTTTGCTTCATTTATCAATTTTTTCTCTTATTCATCCAAGCAATTTTTCTGATTACTTAAGATGATTTCCAAATAATTATATCTATTCTCCACACTTAACTTTATATCCCCCAAGAAAAATTCTTCGTCTTCTCTTTTCCCAATATTAATCATCATTATTTTTGATTTTTCTTCACTAAATTTAATACTCATCTCTTTACCACCCTTGTGCATGTCCTTAGCATAACTTCCATATCTTCTCTTCTTTCTACACACAAAAAGACATCATCCACAAATAAAGGACCTGACAATGTATATACTGCCTTGCCACCTATTAATGGTATCTCTATCCCTCTTATTAGTCTTTCTATTGCTCTCTCCATTTCTCTCAAATACAACAAAAACAAAATAGGTGACATAGGGTATCCTTGCCTTAGTCCCACTCCATTTTTAACTTTAACATTCTATACCCCCTAATTGATATGTATAGTAACATTTTCATATAATTTTTTAATAATATCCAGTAAAGCTCCATCCATTCCCAAATTTACTAAATTTACCCATAATCTATTTCTATTTACTCTATCATACACCTTCTCTATATCTATAAAAACTATATATAACTGTGTATCTGTATTCCTACTCATATCCATAAGTTCTGTAACTACAAATAAACTATCTCCTATATGCCTATCTGATTGAAAGCCTCCTTGCATTTCTCCTACTATATTATTTTCTTCCATTCATTTTGCAACCCTTCCAGCCACTACATATGAGAAAACTTTATATAAAACTGATGTTACTGCTATCAGTCTATAATTGTTTAACTTTCTATAATCCTTACCCCTTCTTTTAAATAGCAGCCATACTCTTGTATTACTCCAACTACCTGGAATATCGCTCTTCTGTGTATGTATGGTTTTTTCCCACAACAGCTGTGCCACCTAATGTTAAGATTTAGTAACTAATAAATGTGATACTTATAAATTTGATTATTCAACCCTACTTATATATTTTTCCCTATTATCTCTTTCAGCACAAATTGTTCTCATATTAGTAGGACTGAAAGTATGCAACCAACAAAAAGGATTGTGTTCCATTGTCAAAATAAATGGATAATCTAAATGCCACATTTACATATTAAGTCTCATTTACATAATAAATTACATTCATGTAAAGGTATAATTTTCAACTGCTAAATTAATACAGCACTAGTCTGCCAAAAACATGCTTAGTGAATTATAAAAAGTCTTGAATTTCAACTTTTGCCTCTTCGTAATACTCTAATACTACTCTAATACTCAATTACAATGAATTTATAAAAATTACATTAATGAAAGAAAATTAAATATTTAGAATAAGTAATAAATGCTGATGTTGGTGCTTAATAAATTCCTGTCTAGTGTTGTCTATTAGTTATTAAAACTTACATTAGGGGGTTTAGCCACAGTGAACGAAATGTCATTGAAACAGCAATATGTAAGCTGGGGTCATGCGATAAAGTATTGTTTTGATTTATTGTTTTAATTACTGTTGTATTTAAATTTTATGCTGTTAGAAAATGTAAGTACATTCTGTATTATAAAGTGTTATAATATTATTAATAGTTAAACTTATACAATAAACAAAAATTATTCAAAATATCCAAACTATTGATAATAAAATTCATGTTCACTCAAATTTTCAATAGAGTTTGGGATTATAATGATGATGAGAAAGTTTTATTGCTGAAATCCAAAAAAAAAGTAAAACAAAGGATTTTCATTAATAGTAATCTACATGTAAAGGTTGAATAAAATAAAGAGAACATAATAATACTATTGGGCCACTTTGTACTGTGTTGAGTTGGAATTATGAAAGACCTGAACAATGAGAAAAAGTTATCATATTTTATTTAAAAAATATCAAGAGAAAATATTGACCCTTCTCTAATTATTCAAAAAGTGGTGAGCTAAGTTTCAATAATATTTCAATCATGTGACTGGAAAGGTCATAGAATTGTATAATATCACTCCATGAATTTCTAAACAATTGGAGCATTGTCATATTAGAATATTGCACTATATTACATCATGGAATAAATCTAATACCCAAATGACCAAATAGTCTGCATCTGTGATGAAAAATGTGATAGGAATCAAAAAATATCAAGAACTACTCAAATTGTGATAGTTTTACCTCTATGTTTCACAATCATGAAAAAAATAGTTTGATCAATAAGCTTTTTTTTTTTGATGACCATTGGGTTTAAATCCTATCAGTGGTTAAGAAATTATGAGTAATGATTTTAATATCAACTGAGCATGCTCTAGTGGATATTTCTTATTTATAGCACACCATTATTTTAATTTAATAATAATCACATCAAAAAAACAGGATTTTTAAAATAGCAGCTTGTTCTCCAAGCTGTCTGCACAATATCTCTGAATCAACATATGTATTACAGTGACATAATTTTGCTATTCACCACAAATATTTTAAGGCTCTAGCATGTCTCATCATGCATTATGAGATGAATGTGACAATGGGTTTTGTACCTTCACAGATCATCATCAGCACATCCATGCCATCACAAAATCTTGCAAAACATTTGAAAACATACATGTTACCTATGGCTTTATTGATATACATAGTTTGAAATTATTTGAAATATTTCAGAAGTTTTGCTCAATTTAAACCAAAATTAAATTTTTGCACTTTGTGCCATCATGGATTGTCTCCAATTTTATGTCATTACTCATGCTCCAGACATGCTAGCATTTGAAAATTATTTTGGTGAATAGCTAATTATGTCATTATACAACATACCTATTGATTCAATGTTTGGTGCTACTGTCAATTTGGAAAAAGAACCATTTATTTTTTCACTGGTACACATTAGTTATCAACATCAACAGTGACTTGATTTAATGTACTTTTGCAGTTATTTATTTTTTTGGTCAATCTTTTATTAATCTTCACAGTCTGCATTGAATTTTGACCATATTTGACTCTAAAGGGTATTATTCTCTCACCTTTAGTGAATCCAAATTTCACATGTGATATTATCACTATTAAAACATTGAATAATTTAGAAGTTCTAGACATGGACATTCTAGCTATGTGAATAGCAATAATTTTGACACTCTTTAAATTCAGATGACACCATTTCTTTTGAAGTAATTATTGTTATTTATTCTTCCCTTCTACTTCTTTTGTATTTATTATTTTATTAATACAAACAAATAAATAATATACTTTTTTTTTCTACATCCTTTAAATGAAAATTTTGTCTTTATTATTATTTAATGACTAACAGTTTCGATTCCTAAATAGACTTCATCAGGGCTATCATATATAAACATGATATAAATTTAAATAGCAATAATATAAGGTTAATTTTTTTATTTAGATAATAAAAATAAAATCAAATAGAAAAATTAACTAAATTTAAAAAAATATAATATAAAAAAATACAGTAAATTATACGCATTAATTAAAAATTATGTATAAAATTGTATATTACAACTGTGATGAAGTCAGCTGAACAATTGAAACTGTTAGCCATTAAATAATAATAAAGAGAAGATTTGCACTTAAAAAGTGAATAAAGAAAAGATGTTTTATTTATTTGCCATCATTTCTTCTTATAAGTTTGTAAAATTAGTATTAATTTCCAGTCAAACACCTCTTATGGTTTACTTGAAGTTCTCTTTGTAAAATGAGTTTTTTTTTAGGGTTTGAGTTGATATTATTTTCATTTCTTGTCTAAAATAATATCAAAAATATTATGATTGTTATACATTATTCCTGTTATTTTTTTCCAATGTGCTATATATATATATATATATATATATAAACAAAGAGAATAAATCACCCTTCCCCATAGCCTGGGGAAAGTAATTTACCCTTGGAGAGGGTGATATACTTTCTTTGTCTACATATTAGTTTATATATAATATAATCAGAAAGATAATTTTCTAAAATAAAGATGGTTTAACATTTAATGTACCCCCCCCCACCAATTCAAAGTTCCAACACAATAAATCAAAATAAAACATTTTCATCCATTCTTAAATTATTTATATGGACCATCAAAACAAATTCTAATACCGGGTGTGAACATTTAAATTAATGGAGATACCTATGTAGCCTCAATCACAACAGCTTATAATTTAATTTAAAAAGCCAGAGTTAATTACTATTTATATTAATAACCTTATACAAACAATAACAAACTATTATATATCTAAGATAAAATTAAAATAGGACCAAATAATATGATATATAGTCAGAGAGATAACTTCATAACTTAAATGCACTGTTATATTTAATGCAACACATTTCAGTGTTAAAATTCTGATGTGACAAATGAAAATGAAACACTTTTATTTGTTGCAAAGTTATTATATGGATGACTACATAAATGCTTAATACTAGCAAACATTTGTAAATTGGACTAAAAGCCAATTTGAGTGCATTCTATGTATATCTGTTGATTTAAATGTCAAGATTTTGTTGTATCAAAACAGTGTTGTTGGAGAGTATTGCATTAAATATCAGAGGACATTTAAATTTGGAGGTTATCTCTGATTATATTTAATATTACTTAATGTTGTTTAATGTACCTTATATATATATATATATATCATAGCAATCAATCTTTATGCTACCAACAATCCTAACCTATAGTCAAAGGTTAACTATTATCATCTATATTTATAAACATATTAAAGTCTTGAGTAATTGACTTTATTTTCTTAGTAAATATACACACATACACATACATACTTAAATTTTTTATCCCGTCACATATTTTTGAAACTTTAAATGGGGTTAGAAATGGTATGATAATCTCTAGCCTAATAGATGATTAGAAATAAATGTTAATGTATTTAGTTAAAATGGATGATGACAAACATATGAATTTGTCACTTGTAGATCAAATTGTAATAATTTAATATATATATAACAGACATATTTTGCGGGTTCATCCGTGTTAACACAGATGAACCCACAAAATATGTCTTTTAAAGATGCAACCCATGAAAATATTTGTATCAACATATATATATATATATTGAGATAGTTATGTGTCTTACAGCATACAACAGCATAGTAGTGTGTACATATAGATAGACAAAGTTGAAACAAAAAGTGGAAATAAAAAATATTTTTTGTAATATTTTCTATATAACACTGGAATAACAGTAAAGAGCTAAATAATAATTTTGAATTTAAAAAAAATTATTTTACAGCAAACATTTAAAAAGGTCTATTTAATGTTTTATTTTGATTTTGATAATTTAAAAAAAAACTAAAACAAACTTGTTTTTATGTTATAATAGACAATATCAGTAATTATAAAATTTCCTTATCTACTTTTAATTAGATCGAGACATTTTTTTAAAATTAAAGCTGGTGATAAAATTTAGTATAATATATTCTGTTGTTGGAAGGATTAAAAATACTTTTTAGATAAAAAAAATGGTTTTAATTAAAGTAAACTGAAAGGAATCATTAACTTTTTTTTAAGATAAAGAAAAAAAATCAACTATTGTTTTCAAATTCCCCCTGCCAGTATACAAGGTGGAAAAAAAGAAAAATAGGAGGGATTACAACAATATACAGATTGTTATTATGAAGTTATAACTGAAGGCAAGAATCACTGTATCCAGTTGCTGTTAATTCACACAATAGAGAATGAATATATATGAAAACAAAAGTCCATCTTTTATGTGGTTCCTAGCCTGTGTATATATATATGTATTAGACAACATGCCCAAAGTCTATCAAATTATAAAGACAGAATGGAGATGACTGAATCCCCACAGTAACCTGATTTATACCTTTCCCAAACATGTCAATAAGCCAGTGTACTGTTTTAGAATTGACAAGCTTACCAAGAGATTCTATCAGCTTGTTGAAGGATTACCTTATTATGATTTTATATATATGCTGCTTTATCTATGTGCAAAAACACACAGACAAAGATACTGCATTGTTTATATAAAGTACATACAGATTTTAGTTCATTTTAAAGGTAAATTTTTTTTGACTAACTTATTCAACTAAAACTAAAATAATGAAAGAAAACAATAAATGACCATTTCCAGTTTTATTTTTTAACCCATTCATGGCTTCAAGTCACTCAAAAACTGTCAATTTTTACATTATTGTAGTGAATTTATGCTCATTTTAAAGCTTAAAAAGTTCCATAAGATGCTGCTCTCTCTCAAATTATTTCACAAGTAAAAAATCAATAATATATACATTAAAAGCTACAACAATGGGAGAAGGCAGGCTTTTCTAGATGCTGATTGGTTGGTTCTCATTTTGAACAAAAGAAGAGTGCCTGTCAATAATTTTCACTGCTCCAACTTCTTTGTTTTGATTTTCAAAATGAAAATGAATGTTTTAAAGTATTTTTTTTGATATTTTTTTACATATTATAAATTATTTTGATAAAATGTTCTGAAAATATAATTATTTTAGAAAAATAGTAAGATTTTAGTAAAAAATTCTTTATTTTTACATGAGCGTAAATTGAGAAAAAAATCAATGTCATCCACAGCACTTTCAAATTTGTTACAAACTTTCTTTTTAGGTCTTCTGCTATCTAATATTTCTATAATTATAAATAGAAATTTATTTTTGAAAAAACTTTCATTCACTTTCATAATCTACTTTTTACTTTTTACCAATGAAACTAAAATGAATATAATATTATAAGATGAATATATTTTTACTGCTGATTCTGTAATTGACCAATCAAAAGTTTAGAGTTTTACCTCACTCGGACAACCAAACTTTTTGACAGAGAAAAGGTCAAAGGAAAACTCAGAAACTTTCTATATTGGAGATGAAAACAAAAAAAAACTTTCCAGCTATTTTTTTAAAGACATTTATAATTAAAAGTAACTTGGAAAAAAAGAAAAAGAAACTTTTATGCAGGATTTTTCAAAAAAAGAAAACTTTTCTTTAACTTTTAAAATGTGTCATTTGGTAGAAGTAATTACAATTAGTAATACAAATATTTTATTTAATAAATTTATTTATTAATATCATTAGATATAAAGATCAGTGGGTACACACACCCATATAAATTAAAATCAGTAATCAACCATATATATGTTACAATTAATAATTTATCTACTATCAAGAATGAATTTTTAATTTTCTGTATTATTATATGATTAATTTCAAATATGTTGCACACTTCTGTGTGATTATATAAATGCATGTCATGCAGACAGACAGACACACACACACACATATATATATATATACCCCGAAACAGACGAAAGGGATGAGAAGGACACTCGACGTTTAGAAACAAACACCTGGGGTTTTGGAGACCGGGATATCTTTTCTTTTTTTTTTAGTCTTGAGGCTCTGCAATGATATAGATTGCAGAGGCTCTACTATGTGGGATGCGAACGAGATCAGACCCATAAGCTATCTGGTTTGCTATGCTGAGTTTGAAGACATTGTGTCTAAAAATTCACGCTTGCAAGCTGAATAGAAATTATTTCATAAACGCTCAGAGTTTGTATTTAGATCTGTTTCTTTATTCCTGTCTTTCCTGACGATCAAAGCTTGAAATCATGATCTGAAAGTGGAATTATAGTTAGAGATAGTGATCTAACTACTCTGACGTTTAGAACAAACAACCGATGGCTTTGGACAAAAAAAAAAATTTTTTTTTTTTTTTTTATATATATATATATTAAAATCAGGTATACTTTATGAATTATTAAAATGAATGGGGTTTTTTTCTATACAGGCATATCTCTGTGTTTATATATAGGTGTGTTTTATGTAAACTTATTGAAATATATGCAAATTTCAATGTAATAGCATATTTTTGTATCTTAATCAAAATCAGAATGTTGAATATATATTTATAACTTATCAGACCCCAATTTAATTTATTGTTATTGCTGTTAATAAATTTATATTTCATTAAGTTATTACAGTGAATTTATTTTTTGCTCACAGTAACAGTTATAGAACTCTTGCTTCCTGAGCTAGATTCATGCATAATGGTTAGTTATATGGACTAGAATTTATGTTTATTCTTATGGACACTTTGTTGATGATGACTTCATTACTTCTCTAATTCTGGATAGCACAAAGTTATATTCTTTAAATTCCATGCACAATTTTATTTTAGTATTAATTAGAAATTAAGTTTCTTGTTGGCCAGTAAATTAATGGGACTAAATGGCCAGTATGTTGATGATGATCAACATGTTCTGTATCCCAGCATTATTTTTTGTTAAACTCTGATGGATTAGCAATGCATCCAAATTATTGTTTATATAACCTTCCCCAAGCTTGGTAAGATTTAGCCTGGTATATAGTGAACCACTTTCAAATCCAGTCACAAGGTTATTTGTTGATTTTTTGATCATTCATGATAATGAATGATTGTTCTTCTTCTCTATAATGTATAAACTTATAGTTATTCTTTGTTTCTTCAGATCTCTCATGTTCTTTACTTTTATATTTAATTTTAGATTTAAATTAGACTACTCTTTGACTTGGGTATAATGATGATAATTTTCCATCACTCCAGGTTCACCTCTGATGATGTTATTCTATTAAAAATGGCTACCCAACTGTAGGATAAATGATGATCAAGTATTAGTGGTCATTACTACAAAATTGCCACTCAACTTGATCTCAAATATAACCATATCTAAAAAAGAAAAAAGTATGTATTTTATGCAAAATTAAATATTTAAAAAAATCATCACTGTGAAATGTGACAAAAGTATTGATGATTAAGTTATAAAATAGTGGTTAATGTATAGTGAAGGAGTTCATATTTAAAGTTGAATAAAAAATCTATAATTTTGATGATTGGATTGGGGTTTTGACTGTTGGAGTTTGTTTAGCAGTATTTTCAGTTTTTATGGTGGAGGGAGGGTATTGTCATTGGCTTGAGGATACAATGTTTTCATATAACTCCAAGAATTGTTCTGTCTCAGACATAGTTTCAACCCATTTTCTTATTTTCTATTGTTTATCATGGTGCAGTTAACATAGTCCTGCCATGATCTCAGTCTCTAAGTCTTCAAGAAAAGGAGCAAGGTATAGTTTTGCACGTTCCAGCCTCTAAGATTCAAAGAAACAGGACTGTGCAAAGATGTTTGAATTTTTATTTCATATCAAGGGTTGTAGTAGCTTATAGTGTCTAAATTGAGGAAGCCCTTTTGGTGTTCAGGCTGCATTGTGTACTTATAGTCCAATGGCTGAATTTTTTATCTATATCAGAATTGCAGGTCACTATTCATTCTGTTAGCTGTCAGATGCATGTCAAATCTCTAAACAATTGATGAGAACATAGTTTGAGTATGAACTTTGTTTTGGTTATGCATAGATATTATGTAAAAATATTGATAGGTTAATGTCTCATTTTTTCCCCTTTTCCCCATGAGGAGGGATATGAGATAGTTATGTCTCATGGCATAAAACAACATAGTAGTCATCATCATCATCATCAACAATTATCAATCCACAGCCGGATGAAGGTCTCTCCAAGTTCAACCCATCTTTTCTGATCTTTAGCTTCTCTTCTCCACATCATCCCTGCACACTTTCTTATTTCATCCATCCATCTCACATGTGGTTTCTTTCTGGGTCTTTTACAATCTCTTGGAATCCAGTTTAAAATTTCAATTGTTCATCTATTATCATCTCTTCTAGCAATATGATTAGCCCAACTCCACTTCAGTCTTTTAATTTTTTCAGTGAGATCAGTAACACCTGTTTGTTCTCTTAGCCATACATTGCATTTTCGATCTCTTCTTGTTACTCCCAACATGCATCTCTCCATACTTCTTTGAGTTGTTTGAAGTCTCTGCATTGCTCTTCTATTAACTGTCCAAGTTTCAGATCCATAAGAAGAACTGGCAAAACACATTTATTAAAAATCTTCCTTTTCAAGCACATAGGCATATTTCCTTTTAGTATCAAGTTATTTCTACCAAAAGCACTCCAAACAAGTTTAATTCTATGATTAATTTCATCCATTATGTTTCCAGCTGTGTTAATAATCTGACCAAGGTATTTGTAACTGTTAACTTCTTCTAATTCTTCATAGTCAATCTTTATTTTCATATTTTGAGAAAATCTATTAAACATTACTTTAGTCTTTTTAACATTTATCTTTAGTCCTACTTTCCTACTTTCATCTGATAACTCCTGCAACATTTCCTGTAACTCTAAAGCATTATTTGCAAAAACAACTACATCATCTGCAAAATCTAAATGACTTAAATAATCTCCATTTACTTTCACTTCTTTAGCTTCCCATTTTAACCCACAAAATACTTTTTGCAGTACTGCTGTAAAAAGTTTTGGAGATATGGAGTCATCCTGTCTTACACTCTTCTCAATGTTGACTTTTCTACTATCATTATGTAATCTAATTGTTGCTGTTGCATTTTTATAAATATTCTTTAAAATATGACAATATCCTGGATCTATATCTTGATGATCCAATGCTTTAATCACCGAAGAAATGTTTATAGAATCAAATGCCTTTTCATAATCTACAAATCCTAAGCATAATGGCAACTCATATTCATTTGTCCTTTCTATAACTTCTCTCAATACCTGAATATGATCTACTGTACTAAAACCACATTTAAATTCAACACCTACTACTATGTACAAAGAACATAGTAGTAGGTGCACGTATATAGACAAAGTTGAAAGGAAAAGTAGAAATAAACACAAACAAAATTTTTTGTGGATATTTTCTATATTACTCTGGAATAACAGTTACTAGTTAAATAATAATTTTGAATTTGAAAAAAATTATTTTACAACAAACATTTAAAAAGGTCTATTTAATGTTTTATTCTGAATTAAAAAAGAAATCTAAAACAAGCTTGTTTTTATGTTATAATAGATAATATCAATAATTATAAAATTTCCCTATCTATTTTTAATTAGATTAAGAAAAAATTTTAAATCAAATCTTATGATAAAATTTAGTATAATATACTCTGTTGTTGAAAAGATTAAAAATACTTTTTAAATAAAAAAATTGATTTTAATTAAAATAAATTGGAGTTATTAATTTTTTTTTTTCAAGATAAAGAAAAAAAAAATTAAGTTATTGTTTTCAAATTCATCCAGCCAGTATAAAAGGTGGAAGAAAGGAAAAATAGAAGGAACGTAGACTTATGGAATTCACTGAAAAATAAAAAATGGATATTATAAATTCTTTTTTTAAGAAAAATGCTAAACCAAAATGGACATGGAAGCATCGAAATGAAAGTACAGAAAAGCTGGATTATATTTGACTAACAGAAAATCTGTATTTTAAGATTGTAGAGTTTTTAATGGATTCAACACTTTAATACTAAAAGTGATCTGCAATAGTAAGGTATAAGCGTTAATACAAACTAGAGAGGAAAAAAGTTAATAATGATATAAGACAATATAATTATGAATTGGCAAAGAAAGCTATAGAAAAGAATAAAATTCTCAAAATTGTAAAACAACATCTTGGTATTAGAGGGAAACGCAAATGAGAAAAAATAATGAAATTATTACTAAAAAAAGAAATGACAATATGAAATATATGGAAGAGTTCTATGAAGAATTATATAGTAACAAAAATTAAAAAATGAAGTATTTTCTGTAGCTATTATATCTTCTGAATTGGCCAGTATTTTAAATGAAGTAAGATATGCAATTAAATCTATGTAAAAAGAAAAAGCCACAGGAAATGATGTTTACTTATTGTTGATATCTTAAAAGAATCAGATGAAGAAATAAAACAATTGTTGGCAAAGCTATATATTAAATGTTAAAAAAAAAAAAGTACCAGATGATCATAGAATTCTGTAATAATATTGTAGTTTAAGAAAGGTGATAAAGAAGACGTAAAGAATTACAAATCTAGGAGTCTTTCATAAGCTGTATGCAACATTTTTTCCAAAATAATATCAACTTGTCTATTGTATATTTTGGATTTTAACTAATTAAAAAAACAAGATGAATTTAAACATTGGATCACTTTAATGTACTCACAGAAATTATAGAAAGGGCCAATAAATGTGAGATACTTTTATATTTAGGATTTGTAGATTATGAAAAGGCATTTTATTCTATAAGTATTTCTACAATGATTAAAACATTGGATTATCAAGATATAGACATATTTAAAATATAATTGTCAAAATGCAATATCTCACAAATCCACTGCTGTGATATATGTTTTGCTAAGTCATATCCTAAAACTAGACTTCTAATGGAACTAAACATTTATTTAAATGAGGGCTTCTTTATTTTTGGCTATTCAGACAATAGACAATCTAGCTTGTGTTTCAGTTATTGGTTGCTAAATGGATATCAGGATATTTTTTAAAAGATGGTGAAAAACAAGGAAAAGGTGCTAAAAACCTCAAATTGGTAGATAGCTTGCAAGTAAAGTGATGCAAGATAGATTAAATATTGCAGTCAGGTGTAGATTATATGTAAGCTTGAGAAATTTGTGTATTATTTTGTATGCATGTAATCACTTTCATCCAGTGTGTTTATGCAAAGTATTTCACTTTTTTACTTATAACCATGAAATCATTGTATTAAAAAACTCTAAATCTAATTGTAAAAATGTGTAGATAGTCTTTGCTTTTGTATTTATTTGTGGACCAACTAAATCAACTGCCTGTAAGACTACTGTTTTAACTAATTTGTTTGTGAAAATGAGACTTGGATATCATATGACAACATAAAGGCATTAGAAAAGAATCATTTAAAGATGTAAAATTTTAAAAATACAATGGCAATATTATAAAGTCGACCAATACTATGTAGAATCCACTATTACAAATTCAGATCTTCATTGAATTCAACATGTAAAACAATTGAATAGTACAAAACTTCATAAAAGGGTGTTTCGTGGTGAACTTGAACATGGATTTTGTGGAAAAAGTAGACTCTACATTATAAAGATTATTTCAAAGACATTCTAAAGAAATGCGATGTTGATTGTTTGACATTGAATAGAATGCATTGGAGAATTGTAACTTGATATGGTGTTGAAATATTTCAGAAAAAAAGTTTTCTGAAGTTAAAAGACAACATCACTAAATATCAAACAAACAGACTAATGTTCTATATATAGATGCATTCATGGTTCACCGATTGATTTGTGTAGTCATTGTAAAACTCTTATGATAATGACTTAAGATAACATAAGTAAAAACTTAAGACCTCTATTTTAAGGGAATGACAATTCTGTTTCAAGACCAATTGGTTTTATTTTAGATACCTCATGTAAAGACTGTTTTGGGCTGAGTGAGATGATATTTTATAATAAATGGTAAACTTTAAAATAGCTAGCCATGTGCAATGTTAAACTCCCCCAAAACTCAATAAAGCTACATATGATTGTGTTTATAAAACATTGTTTTAAAAATAATAATGCCGATAGTATGGGTTTCAGAGACCAAGATTAAATATGATGAATAGTTTATAATTAATTCAATTGCCATTGTTAAGATACTTACTTATATTATTTTTTCTTCTTCTCATAGATTCTATTAATTTAAGTCGAAACGGTGATATTTTTCAAGAGGTTGCAGCTCAGATTTTATTTTCTTCAATCAGGAGGGCAAGAAATAATGATATTTTCCAAACTCTACCCATCCAAGATCAGATTGCAATTTTAGACGAAGTATGGAGTGAAATATTTCTTTTACAGGCTGCTTATTGGCCTTTAGATATCACTGCCATGTTAAAACATGCTTACACAGATTTTCAGGTAATTTTTCTTTTATATTTTTTAAAATATATATATATTGTAATGATAATCATCCTTTTAACAATGGTAATTGATCAAAATAACAAATTAATAAAAATAAAAAAAATATTTGCACATTAAATTTTAGTTTAGAGGAACTAAGAATATCTAGCAGGCGATGTTATACATAGTGGAGTGACTACACAAGATTGATTTTCAGTAATTAATTTATAATAGTCATGGTCAATGACCAGACTAGACACAGATAAAAGAAACCTTTATGCAGATATAATTATGTTTCCTGATCGCTACCTACTCCACATTAGTAATGACAAAATAAATAATCTATTCAGAATTCGGATGAAAAATAAGCAAATAAAAATTATTAACAATAACAATAATTTTAATTACCAAACAGAATGAGAATAATATATATAATTGTATTAATATATTTATGTCTAATATTGTATGAAGAGCATGGGTGATAGGTAATATCTTTGTTGGTTCATAAAAAGTTCATATTTAATTCATTCATTTACCTATTTATACCTTCGTGAGCTCACATTTATTAGCATGTGAATGTAGATATATGGCCATCAAAATCATTATTTTAAACGTTAGTAAGCAATATTAACATTTTAACTTTGTCATGGCTTGTTTCAATAGTAGCTTATTCCCATGTAGTTTTATTAAGAGTATCTAAGCCACATAGATTTATAAATCAATTCATAGAAGACTATTTCTATTGATAATTAATTAGAGGGCAATTTTTCTTATAGGAAATACCACACATTTTTAGTTTCAGACAGTAATTAATAAACTGCTAAAGTCAAAGTTAATTTCCAAGGCATTTCTTAGTTTATAGTCAGTCAGCTGCACCACTTGAAATATAAGAAGTGAGACATTCTATAGTTTTACCCCAGAAACTATATTATCAACTTAAAACAATCATTAAAATTTTCTTGACTTCCTCCTGTAAGTGACACAGGAATAAAAAAGTTGATTCCCTCCTTTTGTTTAAAGCAGACGATCCGAGAGTTTCCAATGGTTCCCATAGCAACTTAGTATTATTAATAGTTGCTTTTATTTTAAAATAAAAAATCATAATACAATTTTAATTTGTACAATTATTATTATTATTTAAATTACTTTATAATTTATTTACATACACAACTTTATACATTTTTAGAATACATTAACATTTACCAAAAAACAATACATGTAAATTCAATCCTAGAGGTTACAATATATTTAATAAAACAGTGCTTTGATTGATTAAGTTAGAATTTATTTGGAGTTTTATATAAAACAAATTATACCAAAAGAAGATATAGCAAACAATAATTATTTTATCATTGGTTATTAAGTTAACTGAATTTATAAGGGCATACTTTTAAGGACGATTTCTCACATGTTATTAATAACCATTATTAGGCTAGGGATTGTTATATTAATAGATTAAGTTGTAATAAAATATAATAGACAAATACATTTGGAAAAGTTTGATAATCTGGGCCAATTGAAATTAGTTCCACAGAAATGCGAGAGTCGTGATGAGAAGTAAATCTGAAAATATATAATTAATAACATTTTTTATTTAATACCTTATATAGTTTAATGCAGTTGTAGAATAGGGGGCATGGGCCCCCATCCATGAATTGGTTCCGTCATTTCTGATACTTCAGTGACATATGTCAAATATTAACGTTTAAAATGTCTATGCTTGAAAACTTACATTTATAATAAACAATGCTAATATTATTAATATATTATGTAGAAAATAAGTTTAATTGTAAAAATAAAATGTTGAAATATGGAGGACTTTGTACAAATTTCTCACTAAAGCCTCTTCAAAATTGAAAAATGGAGTTTGCTGTTAAATGGATTAAAATACAGAATGTGTGTACATTTATATAGCATAAAATTTATATGTAGCAGTAATAAATCAATAAATCAAAACAATGCTTTGTAATTCTGTTTGGATAATAGATATTTTTGAATTAATGGTGTTTGGATTAATAATATTCTACCTGTATTTATCCTGATAAATGAGGATATCTTCAACGCTGTTTTTGATCTAGCCTTACAATCTGTAATGTTAATAATGTTATTAAAAATCAAATTTTCTTATAAATACATTTCAATTATATATTTCTATAAATGTTAAAAAAATAAAGTCATCACATAAATGCAAAACAAAACAAAAACTTATAAAAAATAAATATAATCAATAAATGAACGAATTATACTTAACATCTTTTGATGAGTTAAAACTTGTAAATTTAAGCATACATCCTGGTTCTTGAGTATAATGAAATAAAAGCATTAAAAGAGAGAGGGGGAGGGGGAGAAAATGGCATGATATTACAAAGCATATAAATATATAAGTTCTTTATTAAATTAATTTTTTAAATTTTATTTTAAATGAAGTGTATTAATTTCTCATTTAGTACTATTATAAATGAAGGATAATAACAATTTTTATGCATTTTACACAATAAAATATTTTATTATTTTACACTTTCCAAAATATCTGATACTCTTTTTCAGAGCTGTAATTTATACACACACACTTAAATATATTATTATAGAAAATTAAACACATAAAACAATTTTCTTTTATAAATAATATGCTACAAAAATTTACATAATTTAAATCAATCTGGTTTGTTAATATTCAGTTTATATTTATATTAAAATAGATGCAATATGCAATTTTAATTATAATTAATTTTAAATATTTAAGTTTGTTTTTTTAAATATTATTTTTAGAATTATTTGAAAGGCCCTAGTGACAATTCCACTCCTATTTTCTCTTTTTGTACTGGTGCATAATCTTGCCCGTTCATAAAAATTATTGACCAAAATATTTCTTATTTGAATTACAATATACCTTAATACTTTCAAAATTAAACTTATTATTAAACTTATTATTTTTAAACTTATTATTATTTTCAACATTTAACAAAATATTTTTTACAGGTATTTATGAAAACAATTCTTGTTATCCAGTAAAAACAGCTTCAACTTTATCATGACTACATTTTTACAACTTGTCTTCTTAAGAACAAATATTTTCAAATAAAATCTAATTATAATCATATCGTTTTTTGGTTTAAAATTAATATTTTACAAATATGTCATATAAATAGGTCTAAATATGTAAATAAATTACTGAAAAATACAATTTTTCTTTTTTAAATACTAAAACACAAAAAGTACATTCAGAATTATCTCAAATCAAATAATTTATTAATCAGTAAATTGGTTTCTTTGTATTATGATACATCTAACTAGGGCAGTGTCAGCTTTCTTTTATGTAAAAAAAATGGCATGATATTTGCATGAGACTGTGTGATACTAACATCTTCAGATTTTTTTAAACTAATAATTTTAGTTCTGATTTCTATGTAAAAAAGTGCAAACTGGAAAACTAACATATCAGATAACTGCAAAATAGCAAAGAAAAGCTAAAGTAATAGCAATGCCAAAAATAACACTCCAAAGTTAGCAACTAAATTATTACAGATTAAATCTATCATTAGACTTTGTACTATATTTTCTAAAATATATATCTACTTTATATTTTCTAAAATATATATCTACTCACATATTAAAATATTTAAAAATTAAAATTTCTTCTAACTTCCATTCACAATTTTTTAAAAACTGTTGAAGAAAAATATTTAAATCTCCTTTGTCTATTACTTCCTCTTTATTTATTTTCCATAAACATATCTGCAATCTTTTATTATTATTATTATTATTATTATTATTATTATTATTATTATTATTATTATTATTATTATTATTATTATTATTAAAAAAGAAAAACGATATAAAAAAAATCTAATTCTACAAATTAATTGCTGTTAAAGAAATCTAATATCTTATTTTTAATTTCTTACTATTTTATTTTTATCGTATATTTAATATCTTATTTCCTTAACTCATACTTTATTAATTTATTTTTTAATTAAATTAATAAAATAAAAATAATTATTGGATAATTTCTCAAGAGTTCATAAAAAGAGTCCAAGCACTGGAAATGAGAGCCGAGTCACAATCTATATATCTTGGGCTCCAGGATATACCACTTTACAACTGTGGTAAACCACACAGGACAGCAAATTAATAACCATTCACACAGACATATGTATATATAATTAATGTTAATAAATCATTGCACTAATAACATCTTTGCACTTGAATACTTATTATTTTTATATTAGGCCTAAGTTTTCTAATTTTCAGGTTTCTTTAATCTTTTTATTTCTTCTATTGTATCATTTTTATATTTCTAATTTAATAAAAAAAATAATTATTTTTACATTTATTGATATCTTGTTCCTTAAAAAACTGCAACCATTGTAAAATAAATTTTGGTGTCATCAAGTCACTTCAGAGCAGATTTGAAAACTAAAGATCCCTAGATAGAAGCTTAACTTTGTCATTGTAGTTTATTCAAAAGTCACATAGTCTTTTGAGAAGTACTGTGAACTTCATTGTAAAAAGCAAATATGTTCAAATATTTATATATATTAATGAGGGTAAAATTCAGTAGTCTCATCATTTTGATTTTCAATTTATTTGTAAGTAAAATAGATTAATAAATAACTTTGGGGTTTTAAGATTATTCTAATAAACAATTTATTCGAGAGAAAAGTTTGCAGCTCTTATATGATTTATTCCTTTTTCTTCCAAGCTCACAAAGCAACATTCTTCTCATCTTCTTTGTATTTTATAGTGATTTAAAATAATCATCTATTTATTTACTTTTTACCGCTTGATAAAAGAGGCAGACTTAAGCTTTACTTTCTGCCTCATTGTATATAAAGATGAGCAACTAATAGATCTCAAAGCATCTTAATGATTAAAGCAAGATTGTTAGAGCAGAAACTCGTATATAAAAATGATTTTGAATGCATATTTTCAAATATTGCTATGGTCCAAAGAATTCTACCAATATACCTGTAATGATACTAACAAGTAAACCAAGTTTTCTACATTAAAAAAAAAAAAGGTTAAATTTATAGACAGTAATCACGTGATCTACCAATAATTTATTTAGAAATGACTTTATCTAAAACAATGAATTATAGGGAAATTATCAAGCTATTTTCATACAACAAAAACCACAAATATAATCTGTGAGATTTTTGAATTAAAATTTATTTTGTTTTATTTTTGTGCATTTCTTAAAAATTAATTTTATTAATTTTTGTAGTTGCTTTTTTAAAAAAATATATAATTTTTGTAAATATATATTTTTACTTATTACATCCACTGTTTTATTCAATAGATCATTTTCAATAATAAATAAACTTTTTAAATAATTAGCCCAATGCAGAGTAAAAGCCTTTCCAACGAGAAGACCGTGTTAGCCAGACTTGTCAATCAATGGCCAAGTGGTGAGGGCTTGAGATATTTTTTAATCTTTGTTTTATACGCTTATTAAATATAACTGGATTATAATTTTCCTATCCATATGAATAGTTTAATGAGTTGGATAGACGTGACTAGTAGATTCACTATTTCAGTACAACGAGAATCTTCTAAATAAATACTGATAGCTTTTCAGACCATGAATTTCTTATTCTTAAAGTTTGGAGATAATAACTACTAAATTTATTACTCTAATGCATGTTAGCGAGCAACTTATCCGTAATCGTTTACTAGGTAAATAATCACATAGTAGTAATATTCTGATGGCTTTACTGCTCGAGAGTTCATAGGAAGTTCGACTGCCAGAAGTATAGAACCGGAATCGATCCTAGGACACATTTTCCAAAATATGCCAGTTTACCATTGCGCTAAACCGCACAAGGGTCGCAATAGTAGTTGACAATGATAAGAACATATGGAATGGATATTAAAAATCCGCCTTTGATCGATTACTTTATCAAAGAAAATCAAAAAATTGCCTTTCGATTAAAAATAATTTCAGAAGCACGCGTAGATATGTATAAGATATTTTTTTTTTTTTTTTAAAGTTATATAATTGACTAAAATATGTCTCCACAGTTTTTTGATAGATTGCTATTGTTTTTAGTTCTATTCTTATTTATGTTTACATAATGAGACAAAGAAATCAGGTTGAGTTCAGTCGTTAAAATTATTGAATAATAATCGAATAGATAATTGCTCGCGAGTTCATAAGAAGTTGGAAGACCGGAAATAACGGAACAAAGCTGCAATCCGTAGATCTTGAGCTCCGATAGCCCACTACTCTACTGCCGCACTCAGTCATGTGGGACGTTAAAACTGTTTAATATTTAATTATTATTTCAAGTTTCTTTAGCGTCACAATTTTTTTTCATATCAACTTAGCCAATTTTAATTTAATTACAGATTGATGATTATAGAAGTGGGTATGTGGCAGAGGTATTTGGATAGTAAAAGAAATGTTATAAATATCGCAATAACAAAATCGTAAAACAAAATATACGTATGACATAGAATTTAAAAACCGTAATAAATCATTAAGTTTTTTTCTCTTGACTAAATGTAATGAATAAAAAAAGAAGAAAGTTAGTTTTAGTTAACTTGTTTTCTAAACAAAATATTCCAAGTTACAGAATCGAACATGTTTCCCTTTGAAAAGTTACACACGTTTTGGTTTTATTAAGCAATGGTAAACTAAAATTCGAGGCTAAGTAAATATCAGTCGCATAATATCCTTCCCCCTAATTATTACGGCTATTGGTGATTTAATTATAACAATCTAATATTTTTTTTTACAAAATGATCAATAGCGTTACGGTAGATAGAAAGCTAATAGAATGTTATTCAAAATTTCACGGCTCCATTGTTTCGACGCTAAAGGTAGTTTCCTAGAAAAGTTATGTATCTGATTTATTAATTAATTTAAAGATGTTGCTTTTCAATCTTGTCTAAAAATATTACTTCAACTAATTTTGAAACTTTAAAATTAATAGTTAACGTGTATGTGTTTATTTGAAAATAAATTTTATTTGACGCTGTTAAATAGTCGGTATAGTTAATGAAAGCGTGCAATTATGTCATTTAATTGAAAAGTAAACGCTTTTATTTCCGAAAATATTAAGAGCGTGGTAGTAATTATGATTAAATCTCCCGTCTAATTTAACCACATAGCAATTACTAAGTCTTTTTGTTGAACTAGATCGTATCTACCATTAACTTAAGGAATAAAAAATATCCATGCTGACAGCTTTTTTAAATTTTACTTATTGGTTTTCTTTTTTAAAATTAAAGACTTTATTCAAAATAAATTATATATAACTATTAGTATATTTAATTAGAGGAAATTTGAACTCAGACTTTCATAACTCCCTTCTGTCATTCAGTCTATCTTATACAACCGATACACATGACCACAAAATACTATTAGTATATATTTTTGTTTATTTTTTAATCAACAACCATAAAAAAAATCTCAGAAAATATTTTTCCTTAAAGTTCTATTTTCATGACCTGTTATTTAAAGTCAAAAGATAGATTCCACATAGTAAATCGCAAATATTCTGCAAGCTTTTTTACCTCTTGCTCAACCTTTCAATTACTTTTATACTCTTTTCCAAATCCACATTTTTTCTTCACTAATTATCCACGTTCTAGCTCCGTATAAATTTATACGCCAAATAAAACATTTATCAAACTTCTTTCTTTGGTCTAATTTCAGCGATTCATAGAATAATGTAGTTTTTTTTTTTTTTTTCATATGTCAAATGCGTTGATCGGGAAGCGAACCCGGGCCAGCTGCTTGGAAGGCAGTTATGCTAACCGCTAGGCCACCAACGGGTGACAGAATAATCTAGTTATTTCAAGTCTGTTCAGCCATTGCATTTTTTCATTTTATTTATTAATAACTGAAACACAGGCTTGTTATATACCTGTGGCTATATATATGTAATATAGGGTATATGAGCACAGACTTTCACACCACCCACCTCTCTCCACTCTATCTAATAACACTGATACACCTAAACACATATATGCTGAAAAGATAAACAATCACCAATATACGTATTTCATGCTAAACCAGCAATCATCATGAAATACGTATATTGGTGATTGTTTATCTTTTCAGCATATATGTGTTTAGGTGTATCAGTGTTATTAGATAGAGTGGAGAGAGGTGGGTGGTGTGAAAGTCTGTGCTCATATACCCTATATTATATTTTATTTATTATAAATTTTTTTTATGGATACTTTATTGTCAATTGTCCAACTTTCCAAATATTTAAAGCTAACTTCCTTTATAATATTTATTCTTAATTTTTTTTCCTCTAGCTATTTTCATGTTTTAGATTTACCATATTAGCAATAAACTTCCATCCTCAACTTTCTTTGTACATTTTATTAAGCATATCTTTATATCTGCAAATAATTAATTTACTTTAAGAAAATCTGATTCTTACACAAATTTTTCAATAAACGTCATTTCTTCCAATCTAGTGCTTCCTTTTTAAATACAACCAACAAAATAATACAATTTACTCTATTAAGTATCATTCTCTCTATATATATCTTTCAATAATAGTTTCCAACATTCATCCAATTGTATCTCTTTCTCAATCTAAGCTATTCATCATCTAGTAACATGTAAAATGAAATACAATCAAAATTGAATGAGTAGATCCAATTTTGTAAACAGAAATTTAATCTAAAAATCAAATTTGAATTGAATTATTTAATTTTTAGTAGTCTTTAATATAATAATTAATGGATGTTTAATTTTATTATGATAATGGTATATCAGCTATTTTTTGATATTTAAAGTGCATAGAAAAATGTATTGTTAGATTATGTCTAATCTATTTACAATTCTCTATTTTAGTCTGGAGATGGCTTTTTAACCATATGGAAGATTATAAATAATTTTTAAAAAATCCTTGTTATGAGTATTGAAAGAAAATCGCTAGCCATTCTCCAGAGTTATAAATTTTATTACAAATGTCAACGAATTCTCTCAAACCATTTTTCTTCACAGCATTAGAAATGACAACATTTCACTAAAAATGGCATCTCAAATGGCTGACTTATGTCAAATAACATTTAATCTTAAGTTTTCTTGATGGAGGAATTTGAGTTTACGATACATTCAATACATATTCATTTTAAGTAAATTTATTAATGCAAAATTTTATTTACAAGCTTAAGTATTTTTTAAAAAAAAAACAATCTAATACTTAGCATTGTAGATTTTCAATTAACTTAATATTATTGTTTCTTAGACAATATACTTAATAAGAATTGATAAGTTGGATGATACTTGGATTTTAAATACTTCATGTATGAAAACAGAAATTACATGAATATGAAGCATAACAATATCATATTTTCTAACAAAGCATAGCTATTTTTAAGAACTAGATAACATTAGATCAGTATTATAATTGTAACTTCAATTCCATATATTTTTAGCAGATACATCCTTATTTGTAAAGGAGAAAGGAATTTAAAAAAATTCACTAAGGCTAGAACTAAATTCTTCCAGAAGTAAGTCAAAATAACCTCTAAAATAAGCAGTAACCATATTATCAATACAACATTCAACAATATTTTCCAAATTTAGAAATTGTGTTAAATTATTTTTCAATGATAAGAGTTTCAAAATGCTAGCTTAGCTTTGAATGAATTCACTGCAGTTACCATTTGAATAATAGGATGATTTTTGCCTTCCAATTTAATTCTTTATATTTTCCAATTAAGTCAGTAAAAAAAAAAAAAAACTCAAATATCCATGTTTTATCTTCAAACTATAAGAAATATTTATTTATGGACATTAGAGATAATAAATTTAAAAAATTTCAAGTACTTTTCTTCTACTAGATCATGGCAATTCCTTTTTTCTGTAAGATCAAATTCCACATCCTCTTGTTGTAAAGACAATTGGACATTTTGCATAGCAACATTGACAACCTTTATTAAACTTATAATTTGATTGTTTATATTATATGTTGAAAAAGCATTACCTTTTTTGTGAATGATACAATGATGTGATGGAAAATTTGGGAATGAACAGTCTTCATTACATAATGTGAAAACTCTTATGTTTTGTTCCTTCCATTAGTGGAGCCATATTTTGTAAGTGATAATATTTTTCTAAAAGTAAATTATTTTCTTTCTCATTTTCTTTTGAAGACTAAAAATATCTTCATTCCTTTTACTCTTTCTTGAAAAAGTAGAATTTTGAAACAATTTTCCATTGTAGAAAAATTGTCAAAAACCATTTTTATAATAAAAAATAAGAAAATGTATTTTTCTATATTTTTTTCAACTCTGATTTAATTTTAGTAAGTTATCGATTATTATAGATACTGATTTTGTTAATAGTTTACTTGTATTTATTTCTGTTATTTTATTTTTTATTTTCATAGTCTCTAAAAAATGTGACCTAGAAGCCAACAGCTTCTTCTTTTACTGATTGATCATTTACAAAAATGTTCTTGTTTTGCTAACAAATTAACAACAGTTGCTTTTTGCTAGAAAAATTAACCTGGTAAAAGTATTTTGCTATTTAATAATAAAAATAGTAGTAGTGGTGGTGGTGGTAGTAGTAGTAATTATAGTAATAGTAATAGTAGTAGTAGTATCAGTAGCAGTAGCAGCAGCAGTAGAAGTAGAAGGAGTAGGAGCAGGAGTAGGAGTAGAAGTAATAATAATAATAATAATAAAACAAAACAAAAAAGGCTTTATGGCTTTGAGGTCGAGAAGAACCAGAACTGGAATACATCCAACGATTTTATACTCTTGAATTTGATCTGCACAATGATCTTATTGTCTGTCAGTTTTTCATTACACTAAAATAGTCTTTCAGTTCACCAATCCTTTTTCTGTAATCGACTCATATTTTTTAGGAATCCAAAGTCTTGCATTGCATAAAAAGCACATCCATTATTTTTGGTTAGTATTGTGTTATTTATCATAGGTTATAGTAATGACAAAAATATATGAAACAATTAGAAAAATTCATCATTTTTAAGTAAATGATGTTTTTGATCTATGTTAGTTGGTAATGTGAAGGTTACAAATGACCCCAACTTCAGGCAATGAAGCCAAGCTATTAAAGAAATGGTAGACAATTTAAAAATACTTGTCTGAGAGTTTGTGATAACTAGCATTTTATTCCTAATTATGTGTTGAAATATTTCCATCATTTAATATTAATTATTTAATGTCTTTTAAGAAAAAAATCAAAGTTTATTTGAACTTTTCAAATACCGTAAACTGTTAATAATGGTAGACAGGTTAGTACATGACACAACGTTTCAAATGGTATTATTCTCCCCTTTTCTTCAGATGTTTCTGGTCTGATTAGTAAAAATACTACTATGGAAATTGAGTCTGGACTCTTTAATAATCAGAAATATTTAATTTAAGAGAATGCTCTAACCAGCTAGGCTATTCTGCCAAAGGTAAGTCTGTAGAAATTTCATATTCTTATCTGCGAAGATCCTCCTAATTTTTCAATCTTTTTTTCTAAGAGCAAGGTTGATGAATGACTTTCAGAAATTATGAATTAGCACTCTAGTTTGACCTACGGGTTATTTGACCTGGTAATGTGGATAGATTCTTTTAATTTTTTTCCTTTGTACTTTTCCCTCTCTGTTCAATATTTTGAAAATGAAAAGAAATATAGTGATGAAACCAGTTTCCCCATTAAAAATACTATTTAAAAAAGGCAATTAAAAAGAAAAATCGGTAAAAGCCTGAAATCCGGGCAAAGCCACTTGGGGCACTGTTTACATGTCAAAACACATAAAAACGCCGATTCGGCGGCCACCGCCGGCCTTACAGGCTAATACAACATTTACATATTGTATTAACCCATCGCTAAGACCGTTTTACATGAGATTGCACAAAAATATTACGGCCTGTTTTGTGCTTCGAAACTATTTACGCGTATTCGTTCTATTCATAGCTGATTACCGCATCGCTTGAGGGTGTTTAAATATCAAGGCGGTAGCATTTTTTCAAATCTCCGTAATAGAGTAACATCATTTCTATTTAAATAATGTTGTTAATTATTAATAATTGTCATATGGTCTCCACCCTTCCCTAAAAAAATGTTAATATGTAAAAAAATTGGCAAAGGGTACGTTCCAACACGCTTCCACAAAAGCTCACGTGCTAACTCACGTTTTGCATGGAAACTAGACGAGATCGATAACATGTCTGAGGAGTACGTGCAATTTGTACACTTTTCACAAATGCCGAGTACAGAAAGGTGAGGGAGACTGTGTCCTTTTTTCAGGCACATAATGTCCTCACAAATACCAGATTGTTTGATTATTACAGCAATAAAATAATAAATCGGTTCAAAAAGTTCAAAGTTTGTGTACTTTTTTTTTTTTTTTTGGATTTCATTAGAAATTGACAAGTATTCGGATGATGTTTTTCTTTTTTCAGCGGGGTTAAAAGAAATGATTCCTTTTTGTTAATACTATCAAAGTAGGAACCCCAACCCCCCCCCACCCCAAGCAGTTTATCGTAGAAGGCAAAAAAAAAAGGTAATTCAAAAGAAATAGAAGTAAAAGTCAAAAGGGTTGAGAAAAAAAAGTTGTTGAAAATCGACAGAAATTACTGACTTTTTGTTCCAATTACTTTTCCGAGTATCGGAATTTGAAAACGATTTTTTTATTCCCAAAAAAAAAAACACTAAACTTAACTTTTGATTTAATAAGAAGATAAAAACAATTTTGTCAACCAAAAAAAAAAAAAAAACGGGTCGAAAAAATTGGAAACAATTGGCAAATAATTGCATTCTATTTCAATCAAGGTCGGGGTTTGAAATAAATGACTCTTTCGATGTACTTTTTGTTAATAATAACAGTACGGTAAGACCCCCAAAAAGTAAGCTGTTTTTTTGTAGAAGCAAAAAAAAAAGAAAAGGCTAATTCGAACGAAGTATAAACAAAAGTCAAAAGTGAAACAAAAAAAAAAAGATTATTTTTTAATTTTTTAAAACAACAACAACAAAAAAAAGGTCTTGACTTTTTGTTACAATTCTTGATGCAAGGGTGGGTGTTTCAAAACAATTTTTTAACCCCCAACAACACGAAAGTTACTTTCGATTTCATAATAAGAATAAAAAAACAATTTAGTCAAGCAAAAAAAAAAAGAAAAGATCGAATAAAGTCTAAACAAGTTGCAAATAATTAATTGTATTCTATTTTTTCGGCGGCGGGATTAAAACAAATTTTTGGACGTCGTGAAACGGTACAAAGTTTTAAAATCATCAAAATAAAAGGTACACAAAATTAAATTAGCAAAATTTATTGGAATAAAGAAAAATGTGAGGTTACAAAAAAAAAAAAAAAACAACAACGAAAATTAATATAACAATTTGTTAAATAATAAAGAAATCATGTTATAAATAAAATCAAAATTCTTTAATCGATAAAAAAAAAAAAATCAAAAAGTTGCGCCGGTAACGTTATATTTCATTGATTTTGTCTAGCATCAACGCTCCAAGCGGCTTTGCCCGGATTTCAGGCTTTTACCAAATATTGGACAGAGAGAAAAAATACAAAAGAGAAAATCTCAAAAAAGCTGTTCATGTGGCCCATAAACAATCTAATGTGATATAATTTATAATGTTTGGAAGCCATTCATTAATATTGTCCCTAAAACAAAGTTCAGGAAATCCAAAACTATGCTCATAGATAAGGATATGAAATTTCTACTGACTATTGTTTTTGATAGAATAGCCTAATAGGTTAGGGCATCATCTTAAATTCAATATTAATGAATGTAAAGGTTCAGGTTTAATTCCCTTGCTAGTATGGTTACTAGTCAGGCCAGCAACATCTAAAAAAGACAGGAAAATAATTCAACTTGAAACATTGTGTTATCTATTAAACATGTGTGCTATTACTAATCATTGAATGTATTTGAAAAGTTTAAATAAAGTTTGAATGTTTCTAAGATATTTAACAATTAATATGATGGAAATATTCCAACATATAATTATTACTTTTAAAATGTTTGGAAGACATTTGGGGCCTCTGATCATTATGCTGCTAATCCATGCCTTAAATAATTGAAGATGAATCTCATCAAATTTTTTGTGTCTTGCTAGTTTTCACCTCTGACAGTACTTTCCAAATTTTAGCTTTTATTATTGCTCTATTTATTGCTTCTTTGTAATCAAGTCTTCATTTTCCAATTAAGATCAATGAAGGATTATTGCTTTTATCTTTTCAACTGTTGATATATTCTTTCCACCCTATCTATGCCTTTCTTTACTGATAATTTACTACATCCATCTTCAAACATTATTTCATTTCTGCAACTCTGTTTTTCTCATACAAATTATATTATTTGGCTGTAAACTAAACTATATCCATATTTATAGTTTTCTTATTTCTCTACATTCCCCTTCTAGCAATTATTTGTTTGATTTTCAATTCACATTTAAGTTTTTATACATGTTTCTAATATTTATAGAATTATCTTTCCGATCTTCTTTTCTTTATTATTTTATATTTATTACGTCATTAAATCCATGGCTTTTTTGTTGTCTTACTTTTTTTATAACCCACTATCTCTATTGCAAAATCGTGTATGTCTTTCTTAAACAACTCCCTTATCTTATTTTGAATTTACTATACCAATCAGACTATTATTTATTCGTAATTTCTTACTCAACAACTAAGAAAATTATTCTTTAATATCACTTTTTTAAAATTACTAATTTTCAATTTTTTTCTTATGACAGTTTTTATTCTTTCAAAAGCTTTGGTTCCGTTACTATTGCATTATAATATATTTGAAAGTATTCCAATTTTAGATCTGAACATCGTTTAAAAAAATCAGGCATATAATAGACTCAATCCCTTAATAGTACACAGTAAGCAAAGGTTGGCTTATATATAGCTAAGCTTGAAGGACAAGTGATTCACTTGTTCTTTAAAGTCTTTGCTTACAGAAGGAAGATTAGAGAGAGTAGGGTGTGAATGCATGAAGGTTGGTTTACTTCCAAATATATTACAATAAATACCGTGCTGTATAAAAAATATTTATCAATGTATTGCATTATAATCTAAATCTACATCCATTCCAAAATATGCACACGAGTCAATACTGTGAATCAAAACATAATCTGAATGACTAATAATTTTTATTAGCCATTCATTAGACTAGAAATTATGCAAGAATGAATAATATTTCTGTAGTGTAATTTTCACTACACCATCTGATAAGTGCTGATTCAGTATGAAATGTACACTTTGGAAATCGTAAATCTTCTTCAAGTCATATGTTTATGATTACATCCCTCCACAAGATGTTAAAAGTGGATAGAAACTAGTCTATGCCTTGTGTGAGAGTGGTATAGTGTAAATTACTCTACAGAAACATTATTCATTATTTGAATGAATTTATTTTTATTCCACAGAGTTTTCAGGTGTTAAACCCACTTTTGTAATTTTTAAAAGATGTGTTCAATATCACATTAATTTCTTAATAAAAATGTATCCATCTTTTTTTTTTTAAGTGTCATAGCATTGGCCGGGATGCGAACCCGCAACCCGGGCAACTGCCTGCAAGTGCAAGGCAGTCACGCTGACCTCTCGACCACCAATGCAAGACCATTTTTTAACTCATTTCTTCCGTATAACGCACTCAATAACTATTATTTTCTCTCTGTTCACACGACATTCCAATCCATTGCCACATGAGTTAGTGAGTTGAGCAATCATAACCCCAAGAGCTGAAAATCCACAGATTAGCAACTTAGTTCTGACAATCTGAGCCACAAACTGTGTGATTGCTTTTTCAATTTTATTATAAGATTATTTTTATATTTCTTTTCTGTGATTTTTGGCTATAATAATTTATATTCTACAAATAGTTTACGATAATCTTCTTATGATGTTTTCTGGAGGTACTATGATTAGTATTGCTGCTGCTATACAATTTAAAAAAACAACAACTTGAAAAAAGAAAAGCAGAATAGACGGAGGACTATAACTATAAAAACAGATATAATACCTCCCTTATAAATGATTGTTAAAATAGAAAAAGTCAAACAGGAAACATTTGGGTGTGAGAGATATGATCATAGAATGAAAAAGATTATATCAAAGCATCACTATGAATTCGGATCACAGCTTACCAACTATATTGTATATTCACAAGCGTTCCATTGTCATTATTAAAGTCTATGCTTAAAAAAAATATAGCTTATTATGTGTATGTCTCGTTATCCAATATTGGAATCTAGAACAAACATCTTTCTGTAAAAAATTAGGCTTTTATAAATCATTTATTTAGTATTCCAAAGTATCCTTCTCTTGGTGAATTAAATATTATATATACATACTATAAATCTTTCCGTGAAACCAGAATATTTAGTTAGAAAATTGTCTTATATATTAACTTATTCTAAAATAGTCTCATATATTAAATATTAAAAGATTCCATTGACAAGTCGTCACACATGCATGTAGAAACTATACACATCTTCTCATACATAATTCTATCATTTTTTAATATTACTGCTGGCATTTCATCAGGGAGGTACCTTGGATTTGAGAGCTCTGTGCCTAGACTTTAGGATCAGATGTAATCTTCCAGCAGTCACCTTTTACCTATTTTGTTAACTATAAAGCTAGAAGCCCAAGGTGAAAACACCATAATGTTTCCAACCCAAGCTCATCCACATGTATAATCATATAGACCCTAGTTCAGTTCAGTATCCATATATTTTGGTATCTTCAGTTTTTCAAAACAACAGTCACCATTATCTTGCACAAACCTTCCTGCAGCCATTGATTACAAAGGCTTGCACTTGGTGGCAATTCAATATGGAGAATTTGGTATTCTTATTAACAGCATGTGTAAGCAGATAAAATAGTGATTATATGATGTTTTGATGGTTGTATACCTATCCTGTTTATAGGATAATGGTTTATTATTATTGGTTTATTATTTTTTGTCTATTTAATTTTATAAATTAAACAGTCTCAAATAGTGCTTTAGGGTAAGTGCTTCCTTAGATATCGCTATAGAGAACTTTATGAAGGAGATGCCACTTACCAAAGCATTTAAGTATCAAAAAGAGCTATTTATTTATTCTCTAATTAATAATACTTATCTACCAACCAATATTTATGAGATGACTTGTGGGCTGAATATTTAAAAGAAAGGATCCCAAGCTTGCTTGGAAAAAATTGTCAATTATCGAAAAAAAATTTCAACCTTTACTTAAATTCAAACTACGTCTTGGTCATAGCAGATGGATATACTAAGTTCAGTGTGCACCTATTTTATGGAAATTATTTGAATTCAGTTACAACTGTCTTCAAAAAGAGTTGCTGAAGGATTTTATGTTTTTCCTTTATAGCTTAATCTTCTGGTTAAAACAGCAATGGATGGTTTACTATGTTGGCCTTGTTCATTGACATAGCTGGAATTTGAGTCCCTACGTTAAATGTATAAAAAGGGCTTCTTTTGAATGTTTGTAAAATATATCTCAAAAACTTTTTTGTATATTTTATAACTATATCAGATTCGTAAGTTCCAGGAGCCTTCCACATTGCCTATGTTTATTCCACGATACTTAGGCAATGGCTAAGTTTAATCCGCAGATCGTGAATTTGCAAGTAAATGAGTCAATTCTAACACCACGTGGACACCTTTGAACAGGCTAAAATGTAATATATATATAAAGAATTCTGGTGCTTTTTTTTTTTTTTTACGGCGGTCTTGTATCTCTGAAAATAGGAGTAAACAATCAGAAATTGTAATAGGGTGATATAACATAACAGCATATATACATTGAAGAAAAGTGCACCATTTGTAAATAGTTGTGTTTGTATGTTGAACTATTTCCATCATCTAATATGAGTATTGAATGTCTTTAAAAAAATTTAACTTTAAAATATTCCCAATACTTTCAACTGTTAGTAAGAGCAGACGGGTTAGTATATGCCCAATGTTTTGAGAGGATTATTCTTCCCTCTTCTTCAGCTGTTGCTGGCCTGACTAGTGACAGTACTAGCATGGGAATCGAACCTGAACCATTAGATTTTTTGAGTACTGAATTTTAAGCTAATGCTCTAACTAACAGCCATCCTGCCAAATCAAATTTTTCTAAAGACATTCCATACTCATATTACATGGAAATAGTCCAACATATATAAATACAACTAAAACACCATCATCACAAGCCTTCAGGAAAACAATTTGTAAATAATTTTATTTTAATATAAGTATGTACGCCAGTGTTTATATATATTTTGGTTAAAACAAAACTACATGATATATATTCGCTTTTATTTTTCACACATGAAGCAATTTTTATTGTTATTTCTAATAACGTAAATGTCATCGGGCGTTGATTTGTTAACCGTTACCAATCTTACTTAATAATGCTGCTTTTAACGTTCCTTCTGCTCCGCTGCTTTGAATGATTTGCGCAGTTTAGATTATTTGTTTAGTAGTTAACTGGTGAAGATGTAGTAAAATACCGTTTTCTCACATAATGAGAACCATTAATAATCGCATTTTTTTTCTTTTCCTGATTCTTACAATAGAAAAAGAATTGATTGAGTGTTAGCTATTTCTATATTATTTCCGCTTTATAAAGTGCTGTCACTAGAAGAAATCTTAGAGGTTCCGGGAAATAAAAAAGTTTATATATATATTTTTAAAAAAGATTTTATTTTCAAATGGAGCAATACAAACAATTATATTTCTAAAATTATTAGATGCGGCTTTTTAAATTTAAGTGTATATATTAATTTTATTTTAATGCTAAATAAATACGTTTCCTCTCATATTTTGATAATAGTTTTTTAATTTTTATATATTATTTTTGCATCGTCATTATTTTCAATCATCATCGACCCACACAGCAAGGTAAAAATCTCTCTAAAATTAGCTACTTTCTCCGACCCATAGTCTCTCGTCCCTACATTGCACCAATAAACTTCCTTATTTCATCCAACCATCTCACATCTGGTCGCTTTCTAAGTCTTTTACGTCTTGGTATCAAGCCTAAGACTTTACGTGTCTATCTATTATCATCTCTTCTAGCAATATGTTAAGACCAGTTTCATTTAAGTCACTTAATTTTTCTGTGATGTCAATTATACTGATAGCCGAATTTATGATCGTGTATCTTGGACAAGTTCACCACTCTAATATTACACTAAAATTCGCATTTGCTTGTGTTTACATAATGATTCTAAGAAGATTACATTGAGAAGGGTGTAGGACAAGGTGACTCCATATTTCCAAAGCTTCTTATAGCAGTTTTGCAAGAAGTATTTTATGCATTAAAATGGAAAGCCAAGGAAGTAAAAGTAAATGGAAATTATTTAAGTCATTTAGATTTTGCTTATAATGTAGATGTTTTTTTGCAAATAACGCTTTAAAGCTTCAAGATGAGAGAAAAAAAGTAGAATTAAAGGTAAATACTAAAAAGATTAAAGTAATGTTCAATGGATTTTTTTAAAAGAAAAAAAAATAGATAATGATAAATTAGAAGAAATTAACAATTATTAATACGTAGTCAGATTATTACCACTGATGAAAACATAATGGATGACATTTATCATATAATTAAACTTGTTTAGAGTGCTTTTGGTAGAAATAACTTAATATTAAAAGGAAATATGTCTACATGTTTAAAAAATATATTTAATAAATGTGTTTTACCAGTTCTTACTTATGGATCTGAGACTTGGACACTTAACAGAAGAGCAAGACAAAGATTTCAGAAATCGAAAAACGAAATACATGGGCGAGAGAACAAACAGGGTACTACCATCATTGAACGAATTAAGAGACTGAAGTGGTATTGGATTGGACATATACATGGACAGTTGAAATCTTAAGCTGGATTCCAAGAGTTTGTAAAAGACCTAGAAAGAAACCATATATGAGATGGATGGATGAAGTAAGGAAGTGTACTGAATGATGTGAAGAAGAAAGGTTAGAGAACGCAGAAGATGGATTCTACTTGGAGAGACCTTCATCCTACAGTGGTTTGATAATGGTTTAAAATAATGATGATAATGACGACATATACAGTTGAACAAATATTTTTCTTTTTAAATTTAATCATATTGTGTAGAGCCTTTCATTATGGGTTTGATAAAGGATGCAAACACTGAATTACAAAATTTTTTTTATATTTAAAAGATATTATTATATATAGGACTGTTTTTCCTTAGCTATGTGAAATAGACTGAAGAAAAGCAGCAAAAAATTGAAGAAATACAACAATGATCAAGAAAAGATACAGACCCTTCTTGTAAAGCTTTGTTAAGGACGTGAAAATTAAAATAGAGTTCAATGTAAGATTATCTATTATTTATAAAAACAAGATTGTAAATAAATAAGTGGGTTTCTAGAAATTATAAATGATAGTTTATTTTTTAAAATCTAATTTTAAATCAAAATATTAAATTATTTGCAAATAAAGTTCCTCCATTTCAATTCCTTGATATTGTTGGGGTTTTAGAGTATCACGTGACCATATAAGTATAATTTCTGAGTAATCCTGTTTTCTAATGAATATTCATCTAGAAATTAACAACACCAAAAAATATTTATATTTTATTTTATCCAAAGTAATTAGCTTTGGCTTAAGTTGAAATTATACAATCATTGAGCCAATCAATAATTTAGGATTATAGGAAATTTAATTTGGGATTTCTTTTTCCAAATAACACTACAAAGTAAATTGCCTTTTTAAAACATATTATTTTCAAATAGTGATTCATCTTGCAGTTGGGAATAAGTATTGTGATTTTTATTGAATAATGGAAAAAGTTTGAAATATGTTTTGCACTGATATCGAATTAATTTCAAAACTTAATTAAAGCCTGCAATGAAAAAAAGAGTCTTTCCAACAACCTCTCATAGAAAAACAGTAAAGGAGAAGGCAGGTCTCACTAGACTTATCAATTGCTTGATGATGAGGGCGTGAGCATTTCTATCACTATTTTACTTTTTGGTTAGCTAGTTATTCATCTACCGACCTTATTTCGATGGTTAAATGGCTTAGTTTGCACCAACTAACCGGAAAAAAATTCTAATTTTTTTGAAAAATTTATTTACTTGATCCAAATTGAATCCAAGTCTGATCACGACAGGTAAATGTGGACATACTGTGCTGCATCATGAGGTAAAACAACTTTAAATAACTCACTGCAGAACAAATCTCTTTTAGCTGCCCTGAATAGAGGAAATAAAAGAGAATTGTCAATTGTATGGTGGAAAATTCTTTTGTGATTATGGTTTTTTGTTTTCTTCTTTAACTAAAAATAGTGAGATATTCATTAACTGAAGAATAATTAGTTGGTTAGTGGGTTAGCGATGAGCCAGGTGCATAAAAAATGTAATCTTGCTTGGAAATTATCCTGCAGATTCAAACCTGAAGTAGTGAACAAATGACCATTATACTGAATTACCACTCTCCCGTTTTTTCTAATTTTCTTCAGTTGCATTTTCATCCATCATTTCTTTACATCATTTTCTATTAATCCACAATTCAGGCTACAATTAAGGAACTGAAATAACCCCAGGTTTTAATTAAAAAAAACTTGAATATTTTGAACCTGTCTTTCAACATGGCATTCAAAATATCAAGCACATTTTGTAAATCTTCTTTTAAACATGGCAAAAGTAACAAAATTTATCATCATATTTGTGAAGTAGAAGTTCTTGTTTTTGCTCTTATTTTAAAAATATATTTATTGATAATAAAATTTGTACAGATGAATATTATAATACACTTTGATAATGTTGGCTCAAATCCATTGCTGGTATTGGCTTCTTCCATCAAGGCTGTCTTGGTAATGTGGGTGTCCTAGGTCTGGTAGATGTATGGCAAGCCATTAACCGCACTAACAGGTTGATGTATGAGTGAGTGGTATTCCATTTTGTTGGTATTGTCCATCCCTTTTGAGGTTGTCTCTATAATGCTGACATATCATAACTGGTATCCATGTGGTGTGGAATCATTGCCTCTCTAGCAGGATCTGGTATGTTGCATCATAGACTACTTCATTTACAATAGACACTATAATGTCGATATATCAGGTCCAATATTCATGTAGAGTCTGTGGGCCATACTAGCAGGTTCCATGTATTTGTAAATAAGAATCTAGGGGATAATATCTTGTCATTGTTCTGAAGAACTTTAAGCTTATCGAAAAATATGGCATTGGGGTCTGGTTGTGTAAACTTTGTCCTGCATCTTGTATACCAAGGGTGTATGTCAGGAAGGTAGATAGCTCATTCCAATTGATAATTCTACTATAAAATCCATATACATCTTGACACCTATTTCATTACGTCACCCATAAATAGTTCCAAAAGCAACTGTCATCAAAATTGAAAACAATGTCCATGCAAGTGCACATCCTTGTTTAACATTATTTTTCATTTTAAATACCTCTTTTTTTATTTGTAATAATAACACTTCCTCTCATTTCTTCATGAAGAAGCTATATAATAGGAATACATTTTGGTGAAGCTATATAATAGGAATACATTTTGGTGAGCAATCAACTAATTTCAAAACAGTGCCATAAATCTGTTCCATTCATTGAATCAAATGTCTTGACCAAAGCAATCACTCCTTTGTTCTCAACACTTTTCTATTCCATAATGCTTCTTGATGCTCTAAAATCATATTAAGTGTCTGACAACTATGATTGGAAGCAGTATATTCAACAAAATTCTTAAAAAGTACTTTTGTTATAGAAATTTTTAGCTTGAATGCATATCAACCTGAGAATATAAATCAATTTAAATAATCTAGAAATTTTATAAGTAGAAAGATGGACTTAGATGATGAGATACAACACAGACTCCAATCTGCTGTGGCTGCTTTTAACAAATTAAATGATACTGTATTTCATCTCAGGGAAATAACTACTGCAACGATGTCAGCTGTATATAAAGCTGTTATTTTACCTAATTTATTGTATGAAAAAGAGACATGGATATCCTATACTATGCAATATAATGGCATTAGAAAATTCCACTTAAGGATATTCCACAAAATTTTTAAAATACTACGACAAGATCATGAGTCCACTATTGAAAAATTACATCTTCCTTGGATTGGACATGCAAAATAATGAGCAATGCTGGATTTCCTACAAGAATGTTTTGTGGTAAACTTGAGCATATTTTTCATGAGAGAGGTAAACCTGCCTGGCTTATGAGGATTATCTCAAAAACCTTTCCAAGATTATTGATTGTTTCTCTTGGGCAAATATGACAGAGAATAGAAACATTGAACACTTACAACTAAACATGGTGTTGAAATATTTCAAAAGAAGAAAGATTTCTGAAGACAGCTCCATAAAATATCAAACAAATAGAAAAATCTCGTCAAGCGTTGGTGGCCTTATGGTTAGCATAGCTGCCTTACAAGCAGCTGGCCCGGGTTCGCTTCCCGGTCAACGCTTTGACATATGAAAAAAAAAAGAAAAAAAAAGTAGAAAAATCTCAGCATCTTCTATACATGATCCATGTTTGTGATTTACAGACTGGTTTATATAGTCGTTACAAAACTCATTTCTAGAGCTTTTTTTTTCTTCTTTTCTAATTAGAATGGCTATACTCCTTTAAAATTAGCTACTACTTGTATGTATATGTATGTATGTATATATATTTAATTAAGGGATTAACGACTTATCTTTAATATCTTAATTATATTCTCTATTATTTACTTCTAAGTTTGACTATTATTCTGATATTATATATAATGGAGGGAGTGGGGAGTTCTGATTAATTAAATTCCTAAAATTTGATATTTTATTATAATCACGGGCAAAAATATTTGCTATTATTTTCTTTTTGCAGATAATTTTTGGGCTGTATTTGTAACAAAAAAAAAAAAAATTGTTGCCTTTATTAAATGGGCAGTGGGGTCCCAAATCTGTAGGAAAAATAAATATATTCCACACGAATTCGAATATCAGATAGCAGGCGAAATGGTACCGTTATACCACGAGGTAAATATTTACGTAAGTCAAAAACATTAATTATATTTTTAATGAAAAACAATTGACTACCTATTAATAGACGTTAATATTTAATTAACCAATCATTTATCGCGTTGTATTTTCTCGTAGTGTTAAATTCGATTTTAAGCACTTTAATCTATTAGCGCTCTGAATTTTGGTTAATTAAACGACGACCTCATCGGGATTAATAAAGCCGAAGAAGAAGTTAATAATATAAATATTTTTGTTCGAATCATTTGTCTACATTTGTTATTCCGGATTTCATTAATTGCTTGCATGCATAAATCAAGCATAGTAATGCTGAACGAGCAGTCAGTTGTGGTTAAAAATGATTCCAACAACTGGAAGTGTTCTCACAGCGATAAACGTCATTTCTGATTCGCAGACTTTCAACATGACCCGCTTCATACTGACTCAGGAAAGAGCATGGGAACTATTGGTTTTATAAATAAAAGAATTGCAAAAAAACATCTTAATTTATTAATATAAACAAACAATTAAGTTAAGCTAGTGGCTTCAAATTAAATATAATAAATTCAGCTGGTTTATTTGCTCTGCTAATGAAACGCTATCAAGTTGAACGTATTGATGGCTTGCTATTATTAATTATTTTAATATACGTATTTCCTTTAAACAAGCATTTTCTTAGAAAGATTGTTAATGCTCGAGTACAATAAAACAAAACTTCGAAAAACAATGTGGTACGATACTTAAATAAATATTCAAATATTATAACTTTATATATATGTTTTAACATATTAGAAATAAGATCGCTTCAATATCACTTTTTATTGTATATATATTGTTTATTAATTAATACAATTACACATAAATAGGATGCATAAAAAAAGTATCAAATAAAACTAAATTAAGCGTTTTTGTTTTAGACACACGCGCGCGCGCACACGCACACACACACACCCACCAAATTATGGTGATTAGTCTCCACGCAAATCGATATCACTTCAATTAACTATTAAATTAAAGAACCGAGTCTTTTCTACAAATGTTATCTGAAGTAATCCATTATTCTTTTACGTTTGGGATATTGTAAAGAATGTGGCGTGTTTGAAAATCTATGGCCACTAAAAGATCTGTCACTGTAGGAAAAGCTATAAAAGGACTTGCTGTTGTAACTTTGAATAAATTGAAGGTGTAAGTAGGTTCATTTTAAATAGTAGAAAGACCATATATATCACCATCAGTTTCAATTCTTGTCAATCGCTGGTAGAAGATTTCTCCAACTTTAATTCATTTTCCTTCCAGCAAACTTCCTTATGCACACATTTATCTGACATTGGGATCTAATTTAAGACTTTCTCATCTGTTCTACTAAAATATTCAGTCCAGATTCATTTTAGCTTCTCTGTTTTTTCTAGAGTGATACGTGTTTGTTGACTTAGCCTAGGTTGTTATTGCAAACATACTTTTCTTCATACTTTGTTGTGTGGGCTGACATTTTTTTTAAAGAAGAGGTTTCTGACATTCTTTTTAAAGAAGAGGTTGATTAATTTAAACTATTATGTTTCCTTGTTATACTAAAGCAGTATATATTCTCATAGCTTTCTGATTTTTAGTTGTTGTTTTTTCAAATATTTATAACTACTTTCTTTTGTCAGTTATTAATTAAATTATTTGGTATCCTACCTATATATTTTCCAGACAGCCTACTTAATTTCTCCACTTCTATATAAATATGTCCAATCCAATTTCACTTTTTTAAAAAATTTCCATCAAAACATCTTTTTTCCATTTACTTTTTACAACATTTCTACATTTATTATCTTTCTTTTCCTATTTATTTTTTTCGTTTCTCTCAAAATTTACTTATCTAAAACTTCAATTTTTCCTTTTCTCATTTCTTCTTTGTAATTGTTCCCGTTTCTGCTTCAAATAATAACAGTAATCCAAACAAAACATTCAGCACGTTTTTTTCTTGAATCGAACTCTGATGGTTCATATAGTAATTTGCTACCTTTATTAGAAACCTGTTCACTTAATGCAAATCTCACTCTAATTTTTACTTCCATAATTAATTATTCAACATCTATTCTACCATCATTATGCTATCTAGTGTAAACTTTAGTAATCAATAAATTTTGAGGTTGCTTAACATCCCTGTGTAGTGCTATTCTATATAGTAACTTCAAATTAGTTTCTACCTTATAGCTTTCATCAGTAAGGAGCTTTGGATCTTGAAGGAGTGCATCTGGGTCTTTTGGATCTAATGCACCTTCATGTGGACTGCTTCCAAATCCAAAGTTCTTTACTGATGACAGCCATAAACTAGAAATTGGTCTTAGGATATTGTATCTTAGGATATTGGGTAGAATAGTGGTGGCTAAAGGGTATTTGGCACATATTGATTACTAAAGCTGATACCAAGTGGCATAATAGTGGTGAAAAAAATTTTTCTGATAATACCATGGGATCCTACATGGATCAATCTCACTACCTGTAACTACTGTCATGTCATTAGAAAATATTATACAATGAACTCTCCTATCCAAGGAGAATCCGACTTGGTTAAAAAAATATAAAACAGAAGATAAATAACATCCATCTTTAAGCTTTGTTTATAGATATCTTGGTAAAGACGTTTTGATCAGATTTATATATAAATGTTTCAATAGTATTTCCTTTTAATGTATACCATTCATTTTTAAATAAGGGAAGTCATTTCTTTCAGTTTTACTTCTTTTTTCTCTATATATTTATATCTATTACTCCAAATGTATCATTTTGTCTCTCTGCCTTTTCTAAATCCAAACTGTTCTTCAGATATAAAATGTCTAATCTTTCTGAAATTGTCATGTTAGTAGAAATTTAATATCACGAGAGAAAAACTAATTATTTAAAATTCCTCACATTTCTCCAACCATTACTGCTGAAAGACCATTGAACCGATGTTTAAATGAGTCATAAATTTATTTACAAATATCAATGAGCTCTCTCTCACTTTTTTTATTCAATATAAATCTCATCAGTTCTCTGTGCCTTATTACTTTTCTTCTCAGTTAATGCTTTTTAAATTTTATACTATCTTGTATTTTTATTTACAATGACGTTCTTTTTTAATTAAAACATTTTCCCAATCATTATGATGCATTTATATTTACTGTTAATCCCTATTTTAATTCAGGTATTTTGCTTTTCCCATCTAACTGCTTTATTCTATTACAGAGTTTCTTTATTTCTCTACTTAATATTTTCTAACTATTTTCTCCAACTTTTAACTATTTTATGTCTCAATTTATTATTAAGTCTTCTATATATATTTCTACCTTTTTGGAATCAACTAAGGGAAAATTCACGTTTTCTCACCGTTTTCTCTCTACCAAGGCTTTTCTGCTCTCTTACTTAGACTATCTTTATAGCAGCACCTTTAATTTTTTTTTTAAAGTAATTAAAAAAAATTCCTGTATCACTTTTAAATTTTCAATTACTCTAGGGCCCTCCCCCTCTTTTATTTATCTCGCCACAGTTTTTATTGTTTTTAAAAGTTAATCTCAACTTTATTACTATTAAAGTAAGGTTTGAATGTATATCCACTCCAAGAAATGCACATATTAACATAACAAGCTTTTTAAATTCTTTCTAAACTTAATTTGAATAAAAATAAATTGAAAACATTGGTAGTAAATTTTAAGTCAATGGTGGCTTGAATAGATGTAATTTTGTTATATATATATATAACAATAAAAATAATAAATATAACCGTAATTAACTATTATATACAATCTTTCAATCATTAGAAGTACTTTAAGTTAATTCATTAACCCTCCTCAGTTAATAAAAGAAAAATTAAGGAGGCAATTTTAATAAATAGAAGTAAAATGAATATAATTAATAGACAAGCTGCTAATGTTAAAATTCAGGGTTTGTGGTATTTGAGTTGATGATGTTGATTTCCGTTCAAGTTTTTTAATTTCTGAAGAAGATTTCTAGGGCAATTGAAGCTGTCAATAATGGGTTGTAATTATATGAAGTATTGTAAAAGTAATAAAGAATGTAAATGATATTAATATCATAAGGTTTTTTATAATGCTAGTTATACTTGTATTGATTTATTAATTCAAAAAAATCTGAAAAGTCAGTATCTTAGGGACTGTTGGCAAATATAAAATGTTTTTAGTCTATTGTTAATGAAAAAATGACTGCCACCAAGTTAATGATAGTTTTCTTTCTTTGTAATCTTGTTTTTGTGCAAAAATTTTGGGATAAAAAAGTAGGATTTTTTATTTGTTTATTAAATATATATATTTATTTTTTACACACTAATTGGTTAATAGTTATTTATAACAAAAAGAATGCACATATACACTTTGATTTTATTCATATATATTTTAATTTTAATCTTTTGGCAGTGGATTTTCTTATTAATTCGATTGAATAAAACTTTGATTATTCTTATTCTGTAGTTATATTTTTATGCATAAAAATATTAAAATAAAAGAATCAAAATTGTTTTAATTTAGCTTCTAAAAAGTGAATTATTTTACATTCAAATTGCTCAATCATAATAAAAAAAATCATAACTATAAAAAAATGTAAAAAAAAAAAAATTGCTAAAAATTGCCTGCAGTAAAATAAAAGAATTATTTTTCAACCAATTACAAAGTGTCCTTATAATTGATTTCTCATCTAAATAGAACTGCTGGTTATTTATTTCTCTTCTCTTTTCTTTTTCTAAAATTAAATGTTTATTAATAAAAATCTAAATCTTATCATATTATTTGTCAATATACTGTGAAAAATAATTATAAATATGTAAATAATTATAAAAATAGATGTTTTCTACTTGTGGTCACTAAATGTCATTGATTTATAAATAGTGGTCAAGCATTATTTATTTCTCTTGATTATTTTTCTTCTAAAAATTAAATATTTTTGAATAAAGACCTATATTTAAGTAATAAGTCAATATATTATATAAAAAAAAAATTAAAAGACTGAAGTGGAGTTGGGCTGGACATATTGTTAGAAGAGATGATAACAGATGGACAATTGAAATTTTCAACTGGATTCCAAGAGATTGTAAAAGACCCAGAAAGAGACCACATGTGAGATGGGTGGATGAAATAAGAAAGTGTGCAGGGGTGATGTGGAGAAGAGAAGCTAAAGATAGAAAAAGATGGATTGAACTTGGAGAGACCTTCATCCTGCAGTGGATTGATAATGGTTGATGATGATGATGATGATTATAAAAAAATTGATTATAAATGTAAATAATTAGAGAATATATATATATATATGTTTTCATATTCAAAATCTATTACAAAAAAATAAAAGATTTTGCAGATGCTTTTTGATATTGATAGTTAGAACTTCCTACTATACAATGGCAGGGATAGACAGTTGGCTCTTTCAAGCACCTTACAAGAGGATAGTTATCTCTTTGTAATACCATATAAGGCAAGAGGAATACAGTTTTTTGCTAAAATACTGACATCTGTAGATTTTTTTAAATTAAAATATTATTATAGATTAAGCTCAATTTTTACATTAAAATGAATGTAAAATTGAAAGAAATTTAGTCACAAATGGCCAAGAGATGGTGTATTAAGGAAAATTACCATTCTACTTTGTAATAATGGGAATAAAAGTTTAACATAGTATAGTTAACAAATTTGAGTGTAATATTAACAAAGAAAATCATGACATAGGTATGACCATGCTTTGGTAAAATGTGAAAATGATCAGGTAATGTTATCAGTTGTCAGAATTGATGCAGTATTAGAATCTTTTCAAATATTGTAAAAATTATAAAGCAATTATCAGATTTTAGAACAAAATTTGATAGATTTATCATAAATTCACCTTTGTTTGTTCACATTTAAAAAAAATTAAATGAAAAAAATTAATTTATTTTTTGAAGAGCATTTCACATCATTGTATGATGTATTGCATCCTTTGTTCTTATTTGCAACTCATTTTTTCAATATTTGCAAAGTTTAAATATGGTTTTTTAGAATATTTTTCATTTATAAAATTAAATTAAAAAGAAATCAAGTCCAATATATTAAGTTTTAAGTCAATGTAAATACATTCACTGTGTCTATTAAAAAAACATTATATTTATTTCTCAAATAACATGCTTAGCAAGTTTTCAACTATTATATAGTCATTTTCATAACAATATAAAATTATAGAAAATGATGTCTGTTATTCCATGGTAGTATTTAAATACTATCTGAGAAAATGTAAATAATTTAATTTACATAATCCATTTCTTTGACAAAGGTATTCAAGTCTCTTTGTTATTGGTTACATGCCACACTTCCTTAACTTTGTGTTTTCTATTATTTCTCTTGGACCATACTATTCTAGTCCCCAATGACTCAAAGACATGACTGTGTTTGACCTTATGTTCCAAAAATATAAACCTGGATTCCATGTTGATTTTGCCCAGTTATAAATGTGTCTGTGCTGGCAACCCTAGTTGTGATGATTGCATGTGATTCTCTGCTGTAAACAGTCTTGCAAAGGAAGTTGTTGCATTTTGTCTTGTAAACAACACAAAGGGCCTGCTTTGGTGTATCCTATCTTTGGGGGCAGGGTATTAAAGCTGATGATATATATATATCAGAGCAAATTTTATTCAGGCTTTGAGATACTCCAGATATATATGGTAGTGATATTCATTGTTTTGCATCTGGTTGTGTAGATATATTTATGATTTTGGAATAATATATTTTGACTACATTAATAAGGTACTTGTGTTTATATTTTATATATCACAAGTCTTTAATATATTATACATTTATGTTTGTTTTATGGTCAGATTGACATTTATATAATTTAAAGTTTCGATATAGAAACATTTGGTTATCAACTCAGAGCGAATTGCACTTCTAATTTGGATAAGTTTAACAATCATTTTACAGTCTAATTGATAGCCATATCTTTGAACATAAAAATCCAAGGAATTTAAGGCCTTTTTGCTTATTTTCTTATTCAACCGTACAACTTCATGACAAAGTTTGTGCAAGATCTTGTTTTATATCAGTAATTAGAACTTCTGGTGTGCAAATGAGTACATCATCTATGTATCTCATATGTAGTAAGCCCAATGTTTGGTCTAAATATTTTGGAAGCATAACTCCTTAAATTTCATCAAATATGTAAAATTTGAATCTGATTGCAAAACAAATAGCAGGACATATAACATTGCCACCAGAGTAGCTCAACACTGATACCTTTACAATAAAACCAAAACAAAGTATGAAGGTAATTCGATTTTTGTCGAACACGAGAGAAACTCTGGACATGCTTTTCTACCTACCACAGCCAGTGTTGTTTGCTCTGAAACAAACAACACCAAACATAAAGTTAGGGAAGCTTACTTCATTGCGGCTGACCCATCGGCAATCAACAGAAGAGAGGCCTGCTATTCCCTATCTCGTAAATGGTCCACGTAACATCTGCATATAAATTTGCATAAAATTTGCATAGTTTTAAGTTATTAACAGAATAACTCGCCATGAATATGGGACTGTAGACTGTCCCAAAAGCGCTTGGCAGTAAAAATTTTGACAATTTATTAATAGCTTCATTACCTGTGCGCAGAGCACATATATATTAATTTATTTAAGCATTAATGAAGTAAAATCTTAACTATTAAGGACTTGTATAATATAAGATATAATCACAAGTAGCTTATTAATATGATCAAAACATTTGACTCCATAATCAGAAATACACCTACACAACTAGATGCAACACCATGGATATTACTAAGCTTCAGTAAAAATTGTTCTGATACATATTGTCTCAGTTTAGAGACCCCATCTACTTTAAATCATTTGATAAATAATACCAGAAATAGGCTATCACTGAAGCAGCCCCCTAAGTTATTTATATGATAGAATGTAACAAATCCCTTTGCAAGGCCATTTTTTGATGAATCACATACAATTATCATAACTAGAATTGAAATCAACATGGAATGCAAGAATACATGTTTGAAACGTGAGATCAAACATGGCCATGTCTTTGAGCCTCTGGGGGCTAAAATAGCATATTCCAAGAGAAATTACAGAAAATAATTAAGCATGACATATAGCCAATCATGCACAACCTATTAATAAGAAAGATGTCTGTATTCCTATGTTGAAGAAGAGGATTATGTAAATTAAATCATTTATATTTTCATTGGTATAAGAGATATTATTCACTATAATTTTATATTGCTATGAATTTTATATTGCTATTGAAAGCATGCTAAGCATATTATTTGAGGATAAAATATCTTTTCTTTATAGACATAGCAAACATGTTTACATTGATTTACAATTGCTAAAAAAAAGAAATTAATGAAGCATTATATTGATTTTATTAAAAAATAAAAATTTTATATAGAAATAAAAGGTTGAGCATTTTCAAAATCTTCCACCAGGTGTAGCAGGAGAAAATGTTAGTTTACTAATACTGAAAGGGTGAAGATCATACTTCTATCGGCTATCTGATGTGATATTTTTACTATGTTTTTTTTTTTAAAAAAAAAATGATAAAATTATGAACTACCAAATACTGATTCATTAATTTAAAAAAAAATGGAAGAAGTCAATATTTTTCAATAGGCTGTAAAGTCAAAGTAATTTAATCCTGCCTCCATTACTTGATGGCTTTTGTTTTTGGTTCTTCAATTTTGGAAACATTTGCAAGAATACTTTAAGAATATTTTTAAAATAGCAAATAAGTTGATTTTTTTGCATGGTTTATTAAAAATTCATGATTATTTTTATACAAAAATTGTATAATAATTATTAAAAAACAAAAATATGCATGATTATAGTTTTAATTTACATATCTTATAAAACTGACTCCTACCACATTTACCGATACCTTAGTAGGACATTTTGAGATATTCTAAAAATTATAAATATAATTTTAAATTTTAAAACACAATTTTTTAGATTTATAAGAGCTTTGGTTGCTTTCATGTCTACTGTTGAATGATGTAAAAGTCCTTTGTTCTCATTATGTATTCTGTTTATTGTTATTTTTTTAATATTTGCAAAGTTCAGATATGATTTTTGAGGATGATTTTGTTTTGTAAACTTATATTTCTAGTTGGGTTAGACATATTGCTAGAAGAGATGATAATAGAGGGACAGTTGAAATCTTAAACTGGATTCTAAGAGATTGTAAAAGACCTAGAAAAAGACCACATGTGAGATGAAAAAATGAAATAAGGAAGTGCACTGGAGTGATGCAGAGAAGAGAGGCTAGAAATAAAAAAAGATGGATTGAACTTGGAGAGATCTTCATCTTGCAGTTAATTGATAATAGTTGAAAATGATGATGAGGAATATAGAATAATAGTTTAGTACTAAAATCAAATAGAAAATGATTACAAAATGTGTCACCAGGAAAATAATGCTAATGTTACACTAAATAGAGGGTTATCTTAAAAAAAAGTTATTGTTCTGAATACTTGTTTCAGTGTATTTTTATTTTTTTCTATATTTGCACTGTTCCAATATTATTTTTAAAGATGTTTTTTATTTATGAACTTATATTTCTAATAAATCAAGTACACTTTATTGATTCATAATATAGAATTAAGGTTTTGATACTAAAATGAAGTGTTGGACTATAATTCAAATAGCTGCTAGAGATTCTGCAAAAACATTGAAATACATAAGATTAAATATTTGTTTCTTGGTAAATATATAATGTTTGCATTCAGATTTTATTAGAACATATTTGTTTTGTTTTTGGCAAAAAATTAGTCAACTAAAAATTTGTTAATGTGAAATATAATACACATAGCAGCAAACAAATATCTATTATAAAATCATTGCTATTTTTTTTATAACTAGAAGTTAATTTTTTAGATTTCAAAGATTATTTTTATTACTTGAATGTATTCTTTACTGAAAGATGTTTTCTTAATACAAAATTGTTAGAGAATAATTATTTATTTTTGAAAAACATTTATTTTTGCCTCAAGACTAAATTAAAATCTTTTTTATTTTTTTTATTTTCAAAGTTGATATATTATTTATAAAATTACTTTCATTTTTTTGAAGTCATGATTTTAATGAATACAGCAAAAATAAAAATATTTACTTAAGAATAAAGTTTTATTGGTACTTATATATTTTCCATCCAACTGTTTTTTTTCAGCCATTTTGTTTTAAGTTAAGTTTCTCACACATACAACTGGCAGTAACTTTTTTATTATAATTATTTTAAAAAAGAAAAATTTCTCCAAAAGGGTTAGGATTAGGAGTTAGTGTTAGGATGAAGTGTAAGTATTATAATTAAAACAAAATAACAACAAAAATAAACAAATATTTGTTTCTCTTATTGCCAATTGTAGGTTTGTAAAACTGTATAATTATTTTTATAACTTAAAACAATATGTAAGTACTATTTTATTCATTATGAAACTAGTATGTAAGGCTGAAAAAAATCATATATAGAAAAATTAATGATGCCATGAAAGTTTCAACAAAGCTACAATTAGGCTCAAAATGATTTTATTGTAGCTATCTATTGCATTTATTGGGTTTTGATAGATTTTAATTCTAATGAAAGGATGTCAGAATGTATCAATGAATAACAGAAAGGGTAGTCAATTTGTTTCTAAGAGGACAGTCAGAATACTTGCACAATTTCAGTTCTTCTTGAAATCATAAATGAGGAAAATAAAACTTTATACATAATTCGTTTATTTATTTATTTTCATTTTTGTAAAATTAAATTAAATATTTGTTTTTTAGTAATTATGTGGTCTTTATACCCAGCTTTTATTTGAATAGATCTTTTTAGCAGAAAATTAATGAATGGAGAATTTTCTAATAACAAGCAGGAAGTGCCTATTTTCAAGAACATTATTACTACTATTTTTGTAATTCTAGGTTAAATTTTAACATTTCAAAAAGTATTCTTGTTAATTGAATATATTTTTTCCAAAAATTTGTCTTCCTCATATAAATTTGGTGGAGAATAATTTTTTTGATTAAAATACACATCTTTAGCTAAAGATTAAAATGAAATCTTTTGTTTTCATTATTTTTTTTATATGTCAAAGCATTGACTGGGAAGTAAACCTAGGTCAGCCGCTTGGAAGGCAGCTATGCTAACCGTTACACCACCAGTACTTGATATATCTCTGATATTTCTCTTTTTGTTCATTTGCAAATTTGATGTATTATTTTTAAGACTACTTTTTATTATTAAAGTTATGTTTTTAAGTATTTAGCCATTCATTTGCACTGCTAGAAGGTAGACTCTCTATTTTATTTTTTAACAAAATAAAAATTATTCTTCATTATGGTTCTATTTTTTTTTAAAAAAATCCTGCTAGAAGTATAAAGCCAAAAAATGAGAAAATTATCTGAAATCTCAACTATCAACTTTGCAAAAAAAAAATAAAAAATAAAACGTATTAGACAAAAATAAATAAATAATAAAAAAGACTTCTATTTTGCCAGCAGACAAAAAATGTATTACTAAGAAAATAGAAAGAGGTTCTATTATATCTAAATTTTTAAAACAAATTTATAATTCTATCATAAGCATTTTACCTATTTGTAAAAAAAGATTATTTTGTTTTACAAATTTATAAATTTACATGTTCGACTTTTTGAACAAAGCAATGCAAAAGTTGTTTTTGTTAATGACATGGGAGTTATTAGTGATGAACCGTGCTTCTTTAATCTTCCTCTTTCACTCATCATGTTCAGCACACACTACGTTAACATTTTGTGGATCTAAGCTATGGCTAGAGTTTATTCCATGCCCAAGAAAAACTGACTTAACACTAGGATCATTTTTCACACAGTTGTAGAGATATTTATGCTGTGCCAATTTTGTGACAATATTAATGCATGATTTCCCATAATAGACTCCATTCCATACATTCACATAACCCACGTATTCTTCAAAATATTAAAAAATAACTTTCAATTACTAAAAAATAGCAAAAAAACAAGAAAAAATTATTTTTGGGGTGGACTTATATGATGTTATATGAATTTATAATTGAGTTATTTTAACAAAATACTAAAAACAAACCCGTAATGGAAACACATACTTATAGACTAAAAACTCTTTAATGGTTTTACAAAAAATAATGATTTTAAACAAGTGAAGAAATTAGAACATAAAAAAATTTATGGTCTTTCAAAAAAATGCCATGAATAATAAGATCTTTATGTTTTCTTTGAAAAAGATTTAACCAAATTTTATACTTTAGTTGTTTAATTTTTACATAGTGATATCTATGGAATAGAATGTAATTAAAATGTAAATTTTTGAAGGGCAATAAAATAACTTTCAGTATCGTTTTAACTTTTTTTTTCAGATAAAAAATTTAATGAAAAAAAACACTATCAAATAGTGGAATGTAAACTCACGTGGTTGTTATGTAACTGATGATTTTTTTTTTCAAAGGTGCAATGATTTTATGGAGAGTTTTTATTAAAAACCATAAAAAATACCTACCAAATTAATCATATAAGGCTATTGAAAATTGCATAGAAAAAGGATTAAAATAACTAGTTAATCTAACTAGAGAATTATTATGATATGCAAGCATTCAAAGATTATTAAAGTACAGTACTTCATAAATATTACCATATACCTATAATTGAACGATTGAATAATTTTCTTTATGTAAATCAGTTTTAAAATATTGCTTTTTTTTTTTACATTTCAGATTACAGATTCAGAGAACCTGAGACAAATACAAAATATTATTTTTATATGTCAAGCTATCCAGGCAGACCCAACAGAGTTTACACTTCTAGAAGCTATAGTACTTAGCAGAAAAGGTGAAGTTTGCTTTATTTTAATGAAGTTATTTACTACCTTGAATCTCTATGCAATGTTAATTAATGTATATATGTTTATGCTGTAGTTTTAACACACCACAATTAATAATTAAGATTAGTTCTTAAATTTATTTAGCATTTCAAAAATATTTTTTTATCAATATAAAACAATCAAGTGAAACTCGGAGTATTTTTTGGGGGTCTAAACAGGCTTGAAACTTTTCCTCAGATAATTGAATTGTAGCCATTATAGTTATAATATTATTGGTCAATCAATAGGTATCTATCATTTCATAGCCACAAAATAAAACAAGACAAGAAAACCCTAACTTCTCACCACCTTCCAAGAGAATAGTCTGATGAGAATTGTCTTCTCCTTCAAAGGAATCTTGGAAATGTTGCAATTTAATGGATCACACTGACTATATAACTGGACAATGATTATTATTAAAAAGATTATGGAGATGTTGTATGCATTGATGTATAACAAGATTAAAAGTGCAACCAATTGAAAACAAGAATAGAAAATTTTAAAAATATAAAAGTGAGGATGTAATGATAATAGCTAAAAAAAAAAATAATCGGAAACTATTCAGATTAATGGATGTTAAAAAAATTCTTCCAAATGGAAAATAGTTTACATGTATCATCACATCCTCGTGTTGATAGAATCCTGATGTTTGAGAACGCTAGACGTGACACTCTCCAACAATGTAAGATGAGGAAGCCATTGGTTTTCTTAAAAGGCTAGACTATATCAAAAAATGTGGTGATACATATGGAACTACCATCCATTTGGAAGATATTTCAAAACTCATTAATCTGAATAGCTTTAATTAAACTTTCACCTTTATTCTTGTTTCCTACCTGTGAACCTTTCATTTCGTATATATATATAATACAAATAAAATGTCCGTTAATTAAAAATTATTGTAATAACAATAAAACTAATAAATATAACGGTAATTAACTATTACATACAGTCTTTCAATCTGCTGAAATATCAATAGGTTAGTATTATGAATCATACATGGTTGAGTCTGAATAATATGACATTAATATATTGAAGTGAACGTTTTCTGGGTAAAAGATGTAAGCCTATATCTAAAGTTTCATTGTGGACACATTTACTTGGCCGCCTAGGTAACATCCTTAAATGATTTTCGAAGGTAGATATAATGTAGTTAAAATAGGTTTCATATAATACTACAAACATATATATATATCTGCAAATATATATACATATATTCAAAATCACAAGCAGCAGCTACTAACAATGGAGTATGGACATTCTACCTTTGAGAGAGAGAGAGAGAGACAGAGAGAGAGAGAGAGAGAGAGAGAGAGAGAGAGGGAGAGAGAGAGAGAGACAGAGAGAGGGAGACAGAGAGAGAGACACACAGAGAGAGAGACACAGAGAGAGATAGAGACAGAAAGAAAGACAGAGAGAGAGAGAGAGAGAAAAGATAAAAAAGACAAAACAAAAATAATAATAAGACACTAAAGATTAGTGATGAGAAAACTTTACAAACCAATCTATGAAATATAAATATGTCACCATATAGAATACGCTGGTCCATTATATTGTTTATTCGATATTTTCTTATGTCGAAAAGTTTGAATCAGAGCGAAAGCCTATTTGCGATTGATATTTGAGATAAAATCCTTAGGAACAACTGCTATTAAAACACAGTATACTTAGTTATAAAACAACTCAGCTGTATGCCATTTCTTCACTCCATCTGAAGACAGTGATCTATATATTATAAGAATGTGATTTGGCTCTAATCAGGTGGCGAAAATACTTTATCGTCAATTTAAACTCGCCAGTTTAAAGAAAAATATCTAAAGGAATGATGAAATACAAATCAAATCCAGCCATTTTACTTGTAGACAATTTGTTCTAAAATAATAACAATGGATTCTCAAATGTACTCCCTCCACTCACACACCCAAATTTTTTTTTTTAAATCCTACATAATATTATAATCATTTATTAATTGTTTTTTAACATAATTTCATGGAAATTATTTAAATAAAATAAATAATCGAATAATTTATTATTGTTCAGAAGTTCACAAGAATTTGAGCACCGGAAATATCAAAATTGAGTCGCGATTCTTTCATTAATCTTGAACTTCGAAATCTACCGCTGCACTAAATCACACAGAACATCATCTAAAAAGAAGATTGTACATCTTGCTTAATTAAATAATTACATATGTGTTCGAGATTCTTCTTCTTTTTTTTTTTTTACAATAAATTATGATATTTTATTTCCAAGTATCCTTTCATAAAAAGTTGAGTATTCCATCTAATAATAGTAAATATTACGTTATTTGTATCTAAAACAACAATTGAATTTTCTAACATTTTTTTTTTCTTGTGTCAAATATGTTGACCGGGAAGCGAACCTGGGCCAGCTGCTTGGAAGGCAGCTATACTAACCACTAGGCCGCCAACGCTTGTAGTAGATTTTATTATTTAATATGTCAATAATATTAGAGACAGGTGTTTTGAAGATAGGAGTATAATTTTTTGAAACATATATATTCAGTATGAAATAAATAATCTTTTAATGGTTAATCTATAATAGATAACTTCAGGGAAAAAGTTTCTTTATTATCCCTCTACAAAAAAAAAAAAAAGGTATTTAACAAGTTAGCCAATTGCTGGTTGGTGAATATTTGTTTTTGCCTACAGCAAAGAAACCTAGATACTTATCTACCAACCAATAGTTTGTTGATTAGTTAAATTTGCTTAAAAGACTATAGTTACTTTAGATTAGAAACAACAAACAGGAGCACAGACTAACCAGGAGATCTTCCAGTATTTGTTTTACTATTAAAGAAACAAACGTGAAAATATAATTCTATCAATTAAAATTAAATGTATTTTACAAATTCGATCGATAGATTGATGATTGGTTGGAAAGCCTGTACTCCACCCTTTTCTCCAAAACAAATTTGGATGGTTGACGTGCTAATTTTGTTACTGCAAGATAATTTAATTATTTTTCTTTCTTTAATTACAGATTGTCGACGAGAATTAATTGACGGAAAGCGAGTAGAACAAATGCAAGATAAAGTACAGATGACCCTTTGCCATTACGTCGCCGCTACGTATCCACAGCATCCCGCTAAATTTGGAAAAATGCTCTTAGTATTGCCCAGTCTTAAAACGGTTCCAAGTAAAGTAGTTGAAGAAATCTTTTTTAAAAAGACTATTGGTTCGGTTCCAATTGAGCATATTATACGAAGTATTTGATTGGTGGATACGTATAACCAATAGCAAAAATTCTTCTTGTCATATTCCTTCAAGGACAAGTTTTGTTCTTGTATTGCTTGTATTTTTTTAAGGAAAAAAATAAAGTAATATTATTTTCAATTATGTTATTTAGCTAGAAAGGTTTATCTTAAAAGTAATTAAATTGTTTTATTTTTAATTTTAAAACGTAAATGTATATACAATGCGTAATCTGTACATGGCATTGTTGCGTGTACTTGTACGTATATGATTAATAGCATCTTTATACGGTGAACATATGTAAAGATGTAATAAATTGTATATAAAATGCACGTATGAAGATTTAAAATCATGTATATGTACTTGCAGGAATATTTGTGCGTTATCAGAAAGCATTTAAATTAACATTCAATAAAGGTTTCATGTTATTTATGTATATGAAACACACATAAACGTAATACGTGCGAACAAATTGTATTTGGCCGTACTTATTATATATATTTCAGTTTATAGTTTTACTACTGACATACATTTATGCGTTTCGTAAATTAAAAATAAAACGTTTAAAAATAAACAAAAAATATCAAATTAAAAATAAAATTGTCAAAATTTATTAATTAAACATAAGAATGTTTAATTTTTTTTAAAGATAAATATCCAAACCCATTTTTAATTCACATTTATTATTTAAATAATATTTATTTGTATATTTTATCTCATTCATTGTAATATTATTTCCAAATGTACAAAAAAAAAAAAAACCCTCCTCTAAAAGACTTTTAATAAATGAAAACAAATGTAAGTAAAAGCTTTCGAAGTTTTATTTTGTGTGGGTGCTTTTGTGTAAAAGATTTTTTTTCTTTTCAACTAAACACATTAAATTTTATACTAATAAACCTGAAAGTTCATTGTCTTGCATTGGTGGTCGAGAGATCAGCGCGACTGCCTTGCACTAGCAGGCAGTTGCCCGGGTTGCGGGTTCGCGTCCCGGCCGATGCTATGACACTTAAAAAAAAAAAAGCTAGTTAATCATAAAACAAGACCTCAGAGAATAAATTTTCGAGAGAGTTGAGTTGTCATTATTAAAATTTTAATGTTCTACTAACACGTGGTAAAAAACATGAATAATACGTTTGTCAGTTAACCAAAGTTTATTGTATTATTCAACTTTTATACAATGGAATAAGAAAATAGTGTTATTACTACAGGTAGAAAATCAAGCATTTGAAATGAAACCTGACTAGGATGTGTATTTATTCCAAAATTGTTTTTGTTTTTATAAGTCGGTATAAGGAACTATTTTACAATCAGCTTAATGAAATAAGAGATAAAAATATAATACATGTGTAATAAGTAGACTTTTTAATTTGAATTAACAGCAAAAATAAAAACTTGTCAAGCGATGGTGGTCGAAAAGTTAGCACAGCTGCCTTACAAGCAGTTGTCCCGGGTTTGCGGGTTCGCTTCCGCTTCTCGGGCCGATGCTTTGACACATGGGGGAAAAAAAACAATTTCATTTCTTTGATTCTGAGTTGACACTATTTTAAGATAATTCTATCTTTGCTAGTTCAAAAGACGATTTATAGAATATACTTAAAGTTTTTAAAACAACATATATAATAATTAATTTTTTAAAAAAGAACTCGATGTCTTTATCAATCAATTTTAACTTGGATGATTATCCATTTAAGAATGTAAACCAATTTAAATATCATGGTGGTTTTATAAATAGAAAGAGGGGACTTAGATATTGAAGGGCAGCATAGACTCCAATGTGCTGCTGCGTTTTCAATAAATTAAAAACAAAGCTGTATTAAATCACAATGACATAATTCCTGCCAAGAATTCTTCATACAATTTAAAAATGCAATGGCAAGATCTTAAGACCAATTAATATACGGTTTGCACAATGAGATACTATGGAGTCCACCCTTATAAAATCACACCTTTGTTGGAATGGACATTTGAAACAAATGAACAGTAAAATACTTCCTAAAAAAAGCCTTTTATGATAAACTTGGGCATAGATTTCGAAGATTGGGGGAGGGATGTTTATAAGGATTACATCAAAAACATTCTATAGATTGCAATATTGATTGTTTCCATTGGGAAGATATGGCAATGAATGAAATACAATTGGTAGACAGTGTTGAAATATTTCAGATAGGTTTTCTGCAAGCGTTGGTGGCCGAGTGGTTAGCACAGCTGCCTTACAAGCAGAAGTCTCGGGGTTCGCTTCCCGGCCGACACTTTGACACAATTTTAAAAAAACCATCAAATAAATAGAAGAATGGACCGGCTGTTCTATTTGTAAGTGAGATTGGTTTATATAGTCATCCCACAATTTATTCCTAATGTACTTATGATGATGATGATGATGGAAGTCTAAATTATTTATTTTTCAACATTTGCATCAATTTGCCTACAATTAATTATCTCTGATTATTTAAAATATTTCTTTCTTTTAGCTTATCTATTTAATATCCCCCCACCCCTCATTAATTAATTCTTGGTACTAAAATATGTTTGAGTAAAATCATATATTTAGGCAAATTAAAAAAATTCTTTGAGCAAATTACTGAGAAAGGTTGTTCATTGTTATGTTCACATATTCCTTTCTTAGGTTACTAAATGTATTATATATATATTAGAAGCATGGAAAATTACTCAAACATCTACTACTTGACAATTGACCAGATTAGTGATTACTGCCTTCTCTTTTATTGTTCCTCTATGAATGAGTGTCGGCGAAGCCTTTTCCTGCTGTGTAGTATTTATTAAAGAAAAGGTTAATTTTATTTTTGTTATATGTGTGTGTATAATGAAAATATGTCTGAATACTATCTAGCAAATTTAAAACTCTATGATGCAATGCCCGTGATGCACTATGGCTTTTTCTTTCTCAGAATCAAGAATCTCTCAGCTACTATGCCCAGAGAAATCTGTTAGTCACTTCCCTTTCCATTTCCCACCCTAAGTTTTTCTCATATTCTTCTCTATCCTCTTCCATCCCATTTCCACAACATTATCTTTGTCTACTCTATGGCCTTTATATTTAAATCCCCCTTATCTTTTTCAAATACAGCATAAACTAAAAATCCACTTTTTATATAATCACTTTGTTTATATTTATTCTACCACAACTTCATTATTTGTACCCTTTCTCTTTATAAGCATTTACATTCAATTAACAGATGCCTAATATTTTCCATTGCCTTCCTTACATAACTTGCAGACTAAACCACCCACATGTCTCCATTTATGTGTATATTCCCTGTTGCTAACGATCGGGTTTGAACCTTAAACAATAAACTACTTTCCTTGCTACTACCATAAATTAACTCACGTCAATATTCTGTTTAATTCTATATACATTTAAACTCTTTTTACTCTCCATACTAGTACTCCATCTCTCCAATTTCCTATTTTTTATTAATGCATCTATTCTTCTATCTCATTCCTTGCCACTATAACACTCAACAATTCTCCTAACGCAATCATCTCACCTTTCGTATGAGTATGCTGACATAAAGTCTTTATCCAAATCTGCATACCATACTATCTTTTCCCCCCATATTGTTGCCTGTCCTGTACTCGCAATCCAATTAAATAATATTTTGGCTATTCTCTTATTATCCATAAATTACAATCTAGCGAACATTTTCATTTTTTTTTTTTTTTCATCTTTCATACAAAAATTTGATCATCGCATTTCTGTTTGAATTGCCACTTTTACCGTCCACACATCTGCATCTAATGCATGCCTTCCTACTTCTCTTTGTATTCTTTCTAAATAATCTAACACTCCTTTACTAACATATAACACATCATTACCATAAGTTAACCCTGCTACCGTCACTCCCTTCCATACAATTCTTGCTACATCATATTTATTGCATGAAAACACTGTTAATTTCTTTATTAGTCCCTTTCTTTGACATTTTCATTGCTCTCCCTAGTGGCAATTTTTGTAAACGTTCAATATTTGATTTTACTATTTAAATCTTTATATTAAAATTTAATAAACTGGAGTTAATTGGTTAGCAATTTAAATTTGTAAATGAAAAACATTCTTCAAAATATATTTAAACTTTGCAAAGACAGTGAAGTCTCGAACTATGCTGTATCAAACTAAACGACTTCTTGATGCTACCCCACCCCCCCATATAAGTAGATAACAAAAGTGTAATAATAATAATAATAATAATAATAAAAAAAAAACAATGAAATTTAAAAACTTATTAACTTTTATGAATCTAATTATGGTGACAGTCATTTTTTTCTTAAGTAAATTTAATATTTCAATTCTAAAACACGAATTCATTTAATCACATTTTCTTCAAGATTTGAATGCAATTAAGTACAGCAATTAAAAAGTATGTGTAAATAATTTTTCCTTTGCTTTTTTTTTTCTAAAAGTTTTATACTGATTAAAAAAAGTAAGATATCAGTTATATGTTTAAAAAGTATTAAATCATCAATCAGAGAAATTATAAAAAGAAGTACATTCATCCTATTACTGTTTATGCATCTGAAAACAGCTAAAGTTATAATCGAAATCAACGATAATTTTTGGATTTAAATGGAAAAAGTCTTAAACCATTGTTAAGCGATATGAATTGTAAGAACATTGTTGTTTGACAGAATGTTTTGTCTCTACGAAAAAAATAGCTGAGAATTCAGGGCACACAATTTCACTGTTTAATTAATAGGTTGATTATTATATAGATTCTGGAAACCATTACAGTTTTCAAATGGTGAAGCTGCATTTGCCGATAATGACGAAATTACCGCTACATTTTTAATACAATTTAAAAAAATGATTGAAATAAAAAAAATATTCAGAACAGGCAGTGGAACAGAATTTTGAATGATTAAACTCACACACAATACTATGAATATATCATCATCATCACTGTCAACATTATAAATTCACTGCAAGATGAAGGTCTCACCAAGTTCAAATCATCTTCTACCATCTCTAGCTTCTCTTCTCTACATTACATCTGCACACTTTATTATTTCATCCATCCATCTCACATGTGGTCTGTTTCTGGGTCTTTTACAATCTTTTGGAATCCAGTTTAAGATTTTAATTGTCTATCTATTATCATCTCATCTAGCAATATATCCAACCCAATTCCACTTCAGTCTTTTAATTCTTTCAATGATATAAGTAACACCTGTTTGATCTCTTATCCATACATTGCATTTTCAATCTCTTCTTGTTATTCCCAACACGCATCTCTCCATACTTCTTTGGGTGGTCTGAATTCTCTGTATTGCTCTTCTATTAAGAGTTTAAATATAAAATTTAATAATATTTATTGTACTGAGTATATTTTAGACACTTGGGTGTCATAATTGTGGTCAGTGAAAGCATCAGTATATGGTATATTTGATACAATAAATATTATATTTTATATTTAAATTCTGCATGAATATTGTTTCCATTAATATTTAAAATGGCAGAGTATGGAAATAAATATAAATGGAAATTTGCCTTTTCAATTTATTATTAATAACTTTATTATTTTAAAAAAAATTGTTTATATTATAATCCTAATCCTCTGGCAATATGACAGATTTAATTGTTCTACCTGGTAAGAGTTTTTTCAGCTTTCAAAATTTGTTAAACCATTATTAAATATCAGAATATAATAAATTGGGCTTGATTTGATAGAATTTTATATTCACAAATAAAATAAATTCTAAAAAAATCATATTTGAAATTTGCAAATATTAGAAAAAGAATTTCATAATAAAAATAAATGGTTTCATCATTAAAGAGTTAGTAGTAATAGAGTGGATTTATAAAACCAACAAAATCTTTATTATTGACATTTGTTTTTAAAATCTAAACAAAAATATATCACTATCTGATAAATCTATCAAACTATGCTTTAAAATATTAAGTTTTAAAATATTTTTAATAATATTGCAATATGTTCTAACAGACTGTTGATGATGACATGTTAATAATTAGTTTGTAAATTTCTATTCAGTAAATTGCATTGTTAATATTTTTAAAAATAAGACATATATATATATAATGTGTAATCATATGTACTTAAATTTTTAATAATTAGTACACAATAATTGTGCAAAAATAGTCATGAGTCTTAATAAACTTTGCAAAAAAAAAAAACCCTAAGGTTTTTAGTCATTTGAAATATTTTCTCAAAGAAATTTTGCAAAGCATAAGAAATTCAAATAATAAAGACAGGTCATCAAGGCAGAAGTTTAAAATATTTGAAATCACTGCACTTTCAATTATTTTTTAAAATTAAAATATCAGAATAAAATATACAAGAACTTCATCATTTAACATTTTCTCCATATCCACCAACTTACTTTGTACGTGGCTTTAACTCACTTGCAAACCTCTAAGTCTTCATTATTTTGCTGGTTTTACTGTTATTTTATCAAGAAAACCATACTGAATAATAATTATTCTATAATATTTAAAATTAAAGTTACAACAATGAGATAAGAGCCTGCCTCTCAAAGTGCTGATTGGTTGTTTCTTGTTCTCTACATAAGAAAGCACTTGTGAATGATTTTGACAGTTTTGAATTTCAAATTGAAAACATATATTTTAGAACATTTTTTTTTTTTACATTTTTTTTTTACAAAATATGTATGAAAATACAATTATTTTAGAAGTATAATTCCAATTTTATTTATTTTTTTATGAAAGCAAATTGAGAAAAAATTCAATAATGTATGGCTGCATTTTTATTGGATGAGATGTTGTTTACTATAGATTATTTTTATCACTTGTAAATAGAAGTTTATTTTTTTTTAAAAATGCTCATTTGCTTTAACAATTTGACAAATTATTAATTTGTATTTTAGAAACTAAAGTAAAACAAATATAATTTTAAAAGACATATTTTTTACTGCTGATTCTGTAATTGACCAATCAAAAGTTTAGAACTTTAATTCAGTTGGCCAATAAAAATATTTGCAGTAAAATAATCTAAGAAATGGTTAAAAAAGAATAAACTCCACATGAGGTCCTCGGATTTAGAAAAAGGAAAATTTCATTTATATATGCATATTATGCATATAAACATCTGTTGTATATATATATTCATACAGAAAAGTAATATACACTTATGGCATAATAAACAATACTTATTGTATTATAATCAAAGCTTGTTAACAAAATGTGAGCTATTTTATGCTATATACATTGTATGTAAGAGAGACTTGGAATCAAATGCAGCATACTTCATGGTTCCAATGTATAGAAAAAATATAAAATGAAATAAAGTGATGTACATAATGAGAATAATTATTGTTTTATTATTAGAAAATTACTGCACTGCATCACTGATGAAAAAAAAATTAACCCTCTCACAGTGTGATTTTTTTTGTGTACATGTACTATATAAGTTCAACTTTAATTTTAGTATTAAATCATTATTATATATTAGAATATAATAATTTAATTTCATTTAATAAATATTTTTGTTTAAAAAGGAATAAATTCTAAAAAAATTACATTTCAATTTTGCAACTATTTTAAAGATTAGATTTTAATCAAAGCACTGTTTGGTATTCAGCTGTTCAAAGAAGCAGATTGATTTCAAAAAAGGGATGAGATTTTTTTTTACTTGATATTTGTATTAAAATGTGAATGAATAAATATAAATATCTGATAAATCTATCAAGTTATGCTTTTAAAGTTTACAACTTTTAAATATTTTTTATAATATTGCAATAAATTCTAACAAACTGTCTGTGATGATGTGTTAGCAAACAGCTTGTAATTATCATCCCATAATTTACATTGTTAATATTAAACTAAAAAATATAACTTTATTTTAAAAGTAAAACATTTGTGTACAAAATAAATGTGTAATAATTTATATAGACTTGATTTTTAATAATTATTACACAATTATTGTGCAAAAATGATCATGAATCTTAGTAAACTTGTCAAAAAATCAAGTATTTAGTCCTCCAAAAATTTTTCTCAAAGAAATATCATAAAGTTAGAGACTTCCTAGGAAGAATGCAATGTCAAAGAAATATCATAAAGTTAGAGACTTCCTAGGAAGAATGCAATGTCAAGATGAAGTGCAATGCCATAAAGGCAGAGTTTATAAGATTTTCATTTTGCCACATTTTCAATTATTTTAACATTTTGGGAATTAAAATAGAATAAAATATACATGGTCTCTAATTGTCCAAAAAAAGTTAGCAAAATCTCTCAATAGATAGTTGTATTTGAAAATTGAATGTCTTGATTTTTCTTGCATGAATCTCTCATTTGACTAAAATGAATGGTTAATAAAATCTTCGTTGATGAAATTTCATTTGTAAAATAGAATAATTAAGTTCCATATGACTGTATTTAGCAAACTGTTACTAATCTAAATTACATTTTAAAAATGAAAACATATTTGATTAAAATCAAAATTTAATCATGTATACTTTTGTTTTGAAATAATTCCTTGCACAAATATTTTGTAAAAATAATCATAAATATTTAAATAAATTATATAAAATATACTATAGAAAATATCCTAACTAACAACAAGGAATGAGGAGCTTATAATTAGTCATGCAACCACTCTCTATCAATCAATGACTTTGTAGTCAAGGTTCAGATTCATTGTAGTTTCTTTTCTCTGTAGACTTCTGACCTCTTCAGACTTTTTTGAACTAATAAATCAGAATAATTTAGTTATATTTCATGCATATTTTTTAAATAATAAGGAACCATGTGGAATGTTCATGGTAAATATTCAGCAAGTATGGAAAATATAAAATTCATCAGTATTTATTATAGAAAATTTCTAATGAACATAACATTTTAATTAATTTTTTCTTTTTTCTTTGCAAAGCTAAATTTAAATTGCTTATGCAAAACTTCTAATAAAATCAATAAATCTAATAGCCATTTTTTATCATTTAATTGCAGATAAATATCTCCTCTTTAGGGAAGAAGTTTTTATATATTATTAAATGTGCACTTGCTTGAAAGTTATTAATGATCACTTATATTACATTTCCAGTTTTTTATTTTACTAAAATTATTCTTCATTATATTTGCTCAATTTTAAAATTATTTCTTAGAAGTATAAGTTTAAGTATGAAAACTATTTTTAAAAAAATATTTCAACTTTGCAAATATAGAAAAAAATTAATAAATTTAAATATGTAAGCTGAACAATAGCTTTCATTATTTTGCTATTGGCAATTAAAATGTCCTTTAAACAAAATAAAATTTATTTAAACTCCATTTCTAATACTAAATTTTTTTTAAAGACTGCATAAAGCAATAAAATTATACTAACTATAAAATTCCATCTATAATTATTTTTAAAAGGACAAAAAATAATACCTATGATGGCTATAGAGTTGTTTCTTTTTCAGACAAACACAACTTTCAGCTTTCCATTATTAAGACTTGATTTATATTTTATAAAAACAAAAATTTTCAAATAAAATCTGAGTCTAAACATCATATTCTTATCAAAAAATAAATATTTCACAAATATTTTGTTGAAATAATGATGAATACACAAATAACTATAAAAAATATACAACTTGCATTTACAAAGTTTGAATAAAAGGAGAACACATACAAGCACCATGTACTACTTTGTGAACAAAGAAACGACTAACATCACTGTTTTAATCCCCAGTTGTTTCTATTAGGTTCTCTGTACAATACTGACATCTAGAAATTTTATTAAAATTAAGAAATCAATATATATTTTAGTTCTAATTTTTATTATCAAATAAATACAAAATTGGCAAATGATCAGTACAGATAAATGCAAAAGTTAATTTAAGCAGTGTCATTGAAGTATTACTACCTAGTATAAAAGCAGTCATGTTTATTAATGAGTAAGTTAACATAAGAAATCATTCCATAAATTTACTTCTGGTGACTCAGTGAATGTTAGTCTAATATAATTTCCCTGCCATTATTGCCAATTTGTAATTTGAATAGATAGATATCTTTGACACATTTTTCTTCCAGAGATGTCAATTTAAAATGTAATATTCACAATACTTTTCACATTTAATGTTTTACCACACAAAAATCGTTGAAGATAATATAATGATGTCATTGAAAAATCTAGATATTTGTCATTGTTCTTTGAGGATGACATGTATCCTGACCTGGAATTTTTCATTATACCAGTGCCATTAGTAATAATGGAAACTAGTTTAAAAGGCCAGAAGTTGATTATCAGTTTACAAATTCATCAATTGCTGGGAAAATATCCTTTTCTCTTGTCCTTCCCAATAATGATATTATTTTCAAAAATTCTATTTATTAATAATCTTAAAATATTACATAAATACTATTAATTAAATAGTATCAGCGAATTGTTTGACTCATCAAATTGTAATGAAAATTCAACACATGTGAATGTTTAACATTAATTGGAGTTGGGGGTCATGTGATGTTTAATGGATTAATTGGAGCAGTCAGACACATTGGCATCTAAAATTTTCAACTCTTTCCATAATTATTGGGCTGGAAAATTTGTAAATCTTTAATATTAGAAATTAATTCACTTTTTATTTTGGAAATTAGTAAGTAAGATGTTGCTAATACAAGAAATGATTTCTTTATCAATTCTTCATCAATAAATGATTTTTTAGTTTGATCAGTAAATGATACAACAATGACAGATATTAATCTGTTTATTGCTTTTGAATTGTGCAGAAAATCCATTCTTTAAAGCTCTGATTTAAATTTGTTGTAATTCTGAATTTTTTAAAAAGGAATCATATTTTTCATGTAGTGATAGAAAATGTTTCTTGATGTTACATTTTTTAGAATTGCTACATATGAATTATAAATTAAATAGCAACATTTTTCATCAATCCATGTAAAAACATATCTCCCATTCATGATGAAAATAATATGATTAAGTATTTTAATCTTTATTCCAAGAATAACGCTGATAATGAGAATTAGTAAAATTAGATTTTACAGGAAATCACACACTGAGAGCATTTGTTTCTGATAACATTCTCATTTGATCTGCAATATTTATTAAAATACACCTCATTCATGAGTATACTGGCATTTGGTAATATTTTAAAAAAAGTTAAAAAGAAGTAAAATTTAAAAATTGTTCAAAAGACAAGCAATTTAGTTTTCTTTTTTTTTTTTTTTAAGTTAGTATGATTTATTTTTGGATCACGTACAAAGAAAGTTTAATTAAAGTTAAAATTGGAGTGAATAAAAAAGACACGTAGATTACTAATCCAGATAAACAAAAAGAGAGAAATTCCAAACATAAAAGAAAGACTAGGCTAATTAAAAATGGTGGAAGTATTTTGTAAAAAAAAAAAGAGTCTTTGTAGCTGAAAACTATAATCGAAACAAAAGATAATAATATGTGCAGAAGTTTCAAAACCAGATGTAGAATATAAAAAGAAGAATACATTTTCAATCTAGGTCTTGTACTAATAGTTTCTGTAGGTTCAGGTCACATGCAGGATTATTACTATTCATATGCTGAATTAAGTCATCATGCGGGAATGGAACTGAAATGCTTTTGAGCCTAGCTTTAAGACAGACCAGGAACATAAAAGATGTTGATAGGGATTAAACTCAAAGGCCATGAACTCATTCATCTCGAGAAATACATGTATGCTATCATAATCTATTTTTTTTGGTAAGATTATTCATACCTGATTTGTGACTAAACTAAGTGTTTGCAAACTAACTTTAAATATGAAGCTTCTAATAACAAAATAGACATTCACTGTTTTATTATTCAAGGAACTTTCTAAAAGAAACTTAAGAGATTTATAACAAGAACATTTTAGTTATACGATCAATGTTATCTGGATTAGAGTATATGTGCTTTCCAATTTTATTTAATAATTTATCTTTTAAATATTTTAATTTATTATAATAAAATATTTAACTTTAATATCAACTGTTCATTGTACATTATTAAGGTTAGTTTATTAGGATTTATTATATAATAACTGATATACAGGCTTATTATATACCTGTATCAATATATGTAATATATAGAATATATGAGCACAGACTTTCATATGACCCACCACTCCTCACTCCTTCTCATAACACTGATACACTTGAACACATATATGTCAAAAAAAACACCAACATACGCATTTCATGCTAAATCAGCAATCATCATTTGGTCCAGATTATCATCTCTACACATATATGCAATAAGTGATCAGATATATATTAAGATAGCCAATCTTCATTCGTTAATGGACAGGCTTCAATCCACTCCATACTCCAACTCTTCAACTATCCATCCAATTGAAAATCTGATAATGGAATGCTCAAAGGCCACTCTGAGGCTGACATCTTTGTCACACCCATGTTGACCTAAAGTACCGTAAGTGTGACAAAAATCTCAGCCTCAGGGTGGCCTTTGAGTCTTCCATCATCAGATTTCCAATTAGATGGATGGTTGAAGATTGAAGCCTGTCCATTAAAGTATGAATACTGACTATCTTAATATATATCTGAGCACTTATTATTGCATATATGTGTAGAGATGATAATCTGGACCAACTGATGATTTGCTGGTTTGGCATGAAATATGTATATTGGGGATTATTTATCTCTTTGACATATATGTGTTCAAGGGTATCAGTGTTATGAGATAGAGTGGAGAGTGGTGGATCATGTGAAAGTCTGTGCTCATAGGATTTATTATGTAGAATTACCTTTGCCAATATGCTTGCTTAAACATTAAGCCCCAGGAAAAATTTATATAAATGCTTTAAGATGGCAAGAAATTGTAATTCCTGATGTTTTAATAATTTTCTTTGCAAATGATGATGCAATATAACATTTCAATGAATTCTTGTATAGAATTCTGGTAAATAAAAAACTGATTCTGCCAGAAAATCAAATCATAATAATTATTAAGCCAGTTAATCAGGAAATATATCTAAACTTATATATGAATAGAAGATTTTTTTTTTTGATAGCTTGATTAACTTGCACTTTCTAATGTGTAAAAGAAGGTCTAAATTAAACCATGAATGTTAAATTAGACCACGAATAGCACAATATATATATATATATATTAAAATGCTTAAAATTTAGTTATGTTTTTCATCAAGAGAGGGAATCATTTATCAAATTTGGATGTGTGACTTAATCTTTTTTCATTTTAGCAGGAACTTTTTTTTTTGATGGATATCATTAATTCAATTTGTTTTGATTTTTTATTGCAAGTGTAATTGTCTAAGAGATTTATTAACACAATTTCAAACTATAATATAAAAGTAAAAACTTTAAAGCTTTAATTATATTTAATATTTCTTAATAATTCATTTTACACAATAATTATATCATTAATAATTTTATTTTCAATTTTTAAAAGTATAAGTATAGGTATTCATTACATTGCCAATAAAAACAAATATTCAATTTTTTTTATTATAGAAAATGCTTTAATATATATATTGCTTACTAGTATAATATTTTTCATGATGTATATTAGTTCAACACATGTTATTTTCAGATATTTTTTTGTTTGTATTGTTGAAATAAAATGTTTTATTTTGTACTTTTAGTCTTTAACTTTTACATTTTTTGTTCCAGATACAAAGCTCAATAAATAAAATTAGACTAAAAAATAAAATATTAATTTTGCAAGTAAACAAAAACAACCCAAACAGAAATGAATATGGAGAAATTGTTAATAGCGAAAGTCTGTTTTTAGGTTATAACTATGTTTAGGAAAAAATAAATAAAAATTTGCATAACTTCAAATAATTTTTTAAAAAGATTAATGAAATATTAGAATTGACTGTTATTGACAGAAAGTATGTTTAATTAACATCTTTAGTTTTGACATTAACAAAATTTTATTTGGCTTATTTACATTAAAGTTATAAAAATTCATTAAAATTGAAATATAAGTGAGACCTACATATTTAAAAATGAAAATAAATAAAATTATAAAAATATGTGATAAAAGTGTAGCATTGAAAATTTTGATATGCAGTATATTGAGGAAATGTAATGTGAATAAATATATGCCCCTTTGAGCCTACATCTGCCACCATCATATGCAATGACACCAAGCATAAACTGAAAGGGACCTAGAACATCACAAGAGATAATAACACAATTAATCTACATCTGCCATCATCATATGCCTAGAGCTGCAATGAAGCCAAGCATAAACTACTGGCACTTTGTGAGAGATAAGAATGCAATTAACATGAAAGACTCCCCATTCTAAAAAATGACTTTTTAAAACTAATAATTGGCCATTCAATTATGCTAATTATCAATTCATATTTTCTTTAATAAATCCCGCAATCTGCTTCCCCTGTCAGTTGCGATAACTATGACCAATATAACTTAGTCGAAGGTGCACTAGGCAAAAATTGCTAACATCACAGATTTTAAGCTTATTTCATATACATTTTTGCATATATTTATCCTTATATAATAAAAGATAAATAGACTTTATATAAACATTTTATTCTTATGTTATAGAAAAAATAAATACACTGAAAGTAAAGTAACAACCTTTCCATTCCGCACGGCATGACTATGCTTTGCCTTACTGATTATTTTTTCTTTGAAAATATTTTATTCCCAGTAGCCCCTGATATTTAGTTATTATAGTTAGAATTAATAATTCATAAAAACAAATTCTGTAATTAATTTTTTACCACTAAAAGTAAAAACTGATTCTAGATATTACTAGCAGACATTATGCCTGGATGTGCTATGACTAGTTTTTGGAAAAAAGTTGTAAAAAAGATTAATTTTGAAAAATACAATTGCAAAAATATAATGAATAATTTATTTTCTTCATAAAATATACTAAAAAATTATATTTAAATGACTATTTTTAAATGCACTCAAAATACTTTTTTTCAAAAAGCATTATTTGACTGTATTACTTAACATGTTTCCATATAACCATGGCCATGACATGTATGTTTAGCTATTTTGGGTATTATGATGGTGCTGAGATTACTATATCTTTTCTTCATTATTTTGTGGCTTTATACAGCATTAGGTTACTATGCACAGTTTTTTTGTTTCTGAAATCATTTTAAAACTATTAGTTAAAAAATCTGAAGATGTCAGCATCAGATGGACTTTTAGAAAATTAGAATATTTAATTTGTATATGAAAGCAATCAGACCTTTCCCCTTTTGATCTCAATATAAGTGATAATTTCTGATTGGAAGATTGTTTAGTCTTAGGCAAATTTTTGAATATTATATTATTGAAAAAAAATAATTTTTTTTTAATGTTACATTACTGAAAAAAAGTATTTTTTAATCATTTATTTACACATGTAAGATTATTTATGCAATATATTTGTAAAATATTTATTTTAAAACAAAAATCTATGTATTCCAATTACAATTTATTTGAAAATATTTGTTTTTAAAAAGATAAGTTATAAAAAGTTCTAGTTCAAAGTAGGCATAGCTTTTTCTAGTTATCAAGAAAGGCTTTTTATCAACAGAAATTATAAATTTAATTATTAATTTTAAAATATATTTTCTTTCTTTAATAATGTTTAACCCTTAAATTTTTTTGAAATTCAAATAAGAAATATTTTATTCTATTAACTTTTTGAATAAATAAAATTATAACCAATATTGCAAAATGCCATTGTTATAGTTAAGAACTTCATTTAGTAATTTATATTTATATTTTTCAAAGTCAAAATTTTTTCTTGTACAATAACTATCATTTGAAAGCATACATTTATAATAAATAATATAAAAATCACAAAAATATGATATAGAAAAAAATTTAATTGTAAAAATAAAATGTTCAAATATAGAGAAAAATCTTGCTAGGACTTTTCAACTAAGAAAGCTATAGTTGGATCTTGAACAGCAAATAAGTATATGTTTAAATCTAATGATAGAGTGCAGACAATTAAATTCAATTTAGATTGATTCAAGTTCAAAAAGATGTGTGATGATATTAGCGAAATCATAAGAGATCCAATCATCTGCAAAGGTATTGTAACTCTTTGCATGGTATCTAGTAAGAATTTCATTGGGGTTACAATTGCAATGCATCATTTTAATATCCAGAATCTATCAAAACATTGCTACTAAAATCTAAAATCATTAATTAAAATTGATTGAGTGATTTTTATTATTCAAAAACAATTAATATATCAGAAACTATTGGTAATCCAGGAAGAAAATAATAAATCAATCTGTTATTATATCTATATTGAGGAGAGAATACAATTCTGCACTTGCAACATAGTTGTTTTATCAACATTATAATAATAAAAAATCTACATACTATTTCTTTACTTGTTTATAACTTTTTGTAAAATTATTAAATATTTGTTTCACAATCTTTTAATTCATTTTCTTATTTTAAGCCATTGTTGCTGAAACATTTTCTAATATGTCTTCATTCAGAGGCAAAAACTTTAATTAACATTAAAAACTGATGACTGGCTGGTCCAGCATGAAATATGTATATTGGAGATCATTTATATTTTTCACATGTTTGTGATAAATATGTATCAGTTGTATAAGATAGATTAAATAGCTGGGGGGAGTTTGAAAGTCTGAGTTCAAATCCCTTATAATTACATTAAGTTTAGTATAGGCAATATACATATATTTAAATATTATATATGTATAAGCTGATACAGACTTAGTTAAAAGAGAAAAACACAGGCAAGTGAACCTCAGTGCAACTTGTTATATAAATGTATGTCATTGGTGCAATAGTAGAATTGCATATTCTGGAGCTCAATGACCATGAATTAGAATCTGACTCTATTACTTTCAATGCTTAAACTTCTTCATGAATTCCAAGCAACAAACGGTTTATTTCTTTTTATTAAAAACAAACTAACTATATAAAACTTAATGTTTGTTTACTTAAGACATTTATATGTATGTGCATATACTGAGGGAAAATACCGAATCATATTTTTTCAAACATTACAGCATCTTTCTTTCTTTTCTTTTTTTTTTTTTTTTAAAAAAACGTATATAAATCAGTTTACTCTGATTTACAAGTGTCAAACTTTTTACACTAACAACTCTGACACCTACCACCTCAAATAAATACTAATACTTTATTAATCTAAGGATTATCGATAGTCCTGATATAAACATGAAATAGCACTTAGAAGATTAATATACATTTTTAAAATTATACATGAATACACACAAAAACTCAACTTCATTTTTCTTTTTCCATGCATAATTTTTTAATATGCTTAAAACTCATTGATATATTTTTCAGAAATGATTTGTATCAAAGTTGTAAGAAGTGAAACTTTATCACTCGTAAATCAAAAAGATAATAATTTGGTACTGATAAATACTGAACACGAGATTCGACAAACTGAAGAGTACTGCGTTAGCACGAATTGCATTTAGGGGATTAGTTATCTTTTTCTATACATATGTTTCAAGAATGTGTGATTAAAAGGAAATTTAAAATATATATATATATATTTAACAATCAATGTAATATATTCATCGTTCTGTCAAATAATTTTTATCACTTCAAACTTAATTTATTATAATTCCTGCCAGCTAAAATTCAATTTTGTTTCCTCAGGTTCTGATCAAGATTAGGTTTTTTTTTTTTCAGATAACAGCTCAGAGTTGATCCATTAGATATTCAATATATTTATTTTGATTAATGAACAACTATCTATTTTTATTAGAGAGTAAACACAATAATAATAATAATAATAATGATGATGATGATGATGATGATGAAGATGATGATGATAATAATAATAATAATAATAAACAACACTCAAATCTTTGCTATCTATCAAGCGGCACAACTTTGATGAGAAATACTGTCTCATTCATTGCTTCTCTAAGAAATACTTTGCTTCATCCAATAAGATATTTAATGTTATTTTACCTATAAAAATAATTAATTTGGGATTATTTTTTTGGTCAATTAATTTAGAAAATGTTTAGAAGATATTTTTTTTTTTTTACAATGCATTATAAAATCGGTTTTTAAAGTTTAAACAATTTTTGATGCTTTTTTTTTTTAAGAAAACAAAATGCTTAAGAAAAAAAAAGATTAAATATGATTAAAGTCAATAAATTAATAAAAGTATGCTTTTTACGGTTTAGTCCAGTAATTGAGTAAATGATTCGAGAACTAAAAGTTTCTGGAATATTCAAACTGTCATTCCTATGCTTGAGTATTCCATCTTCTTCTGTACAACTAACCATTATTTTTAATAAAACTATGATTATTACTGAATGTTTTTTTAATTGTTCAATTTAAAATATATATAAAAAAAGATTATGAAAAGATATCATTTTCAATCATTATCGATACTCTGCAGGATTAAGGTCTCTTCAAGTTCAATCCATCTTCTTCGATCTCTCGCCTCTCTTCTCCGCATAACGCAATATAATCATATCTCAAAAATATTTGAAATGTAGTGACTAGATATTTATCATCATCATCATCATCATTTTCAACCATTATTAATTCACTGCATGAGGAAGTTCTTTCTATATTATATCCAGTTTCTTCGTTTTCTAGCCTCTCTTCATATCAGTCCATCAAACTTCCTTCTTTCATCCATCCATCTTATATGTGGTCTTTTTCTAAATCTTTTAAGTTTCTTGTGAACCAGCTTAAGACTTCAAACTGTCTATCTAGTATAATTTCTTCTAGAAATATGTACAGCCAGATTTACTCAATTCTCTTAATTCTTTCAATAAAGTCAGTAACACCTATTTGTTTTTTCATCCACGTATTTCGTTTTCGATCCCTTTTTTTATTCCTAACATACCTTTTCCCATACATTGATGAGTGGTCATTTTTATATTGCTCAGATCCATAAGTAATAAAAATATGTTTTTCTATCCTTGTTTCACTCTGTAGCTAATAAAAAAAAAAAATCGTAAATCACACCTCATTTTATATATAATATTGTAATGCAATATGTATGTGTGTGTTAAAAATGTAAAAAGACAACTTCAGTTGAATTTTCATTTTCTAGCTGACATTTCACTGCTATTGGAAGACATTCTTTTAAGATCAAATAATTGAAACTGACAACATTACAATAGTCAATTGCACGTTTCAGTTATTAGTATTATTTCTCTCATCAAAAGAAAACTTTAATTCTGTTAGATTTTAAAAAGTAGGATCCAGCGTTGTTGCGATGGGTAACCTAAGGTATTTTTATATGCTTTCCAGTCTAATGCATAAACAGTGCTGGGACCTGCCATCACTTCTAATAAGTTAAACTCTTTTAATTGAGTTCTTTTAAGTGGAAAAAAAAGACTTTTTAATTATCCATAGGTAACCAGATCTGCATTTAAAACTCGAGCTGATTTTTGTTTTTAAAAAACTGAATCTAAAAGCTTGTAAGGAGAATTCCTCACGCAATGACTGCGAGTATTATATAAAAAGATATTCGCATGATTAATTTGACAGATCTCGTCTCGAGTGATCAGAACTCTTAGTATCGAGTAGCTGAATCTTGAAGCTGTCGCAATCAGAAAAAATATTTTTAGTTCGAAAATCAAAACTTCATATATTGATTTCTGAAAAATTCAATCATCAATCGTAAGATGACTTTATTTTATCTCATAAAAAATGTCAGACATATTTTCTTTCTCTCTATGCATTTATACACATATGCTGTATATAAAAAAGATCTCACGGTGCAGAAGCAAATCTGACCCAAATAAAATAATTCCCGAGAGGCTTAGGATTTTTCTTTTAGATATAGTTGGTCCATAGCTAATCCAGCTAACCATCCAATATTGATTGCTAAATGGATATCTAGTTACCCTTAATTAGAAGATAGCATATTTAGAAGGCTATTTTACCCTCTTTTTTGCTTTTGTTTATAAATATATTATCTTCTGGAGATTGAAAAAGAAAGCTTTTTATTAAGGTTTGTATCATTTTTAATTTTTGTTATAACGTGCAGCCTCTATAGCCAACCTATCTAGCCATTTCAATTATTGATCAATAAAACGAATTCAAGAATAATACAAAATAAAAAAGCTGTTGAGTATCATCTTCTTCATTGTTTTTCTGACAAGTGATACAGTTAAAGCTTTTACATTGCATAAGACGACACTATTCACATATCATGTTGATGTCTTTGGTTCAAATCCAAATTAAACTTGAAAAATCTTCAAACATTTCAATTCCTAGAATCGAACTCTATTGTTTGTTTATTTGTTTTTTTGAGAAACCCAATAACATTACATCTAAAAAAATTAAAATTAACTTCAAAATAATAATAATAATAATAATAATAATAATAATAATAATAATAATAATAATAATAATAATAATAATAATAATAATAATAAATGAATGATTTATTGTTCCAGAGTTCATAAGAAGTTTGAGTGACCAAAGCGACAGCGCTGGGCTGCATTCAACAATCCTTAAATATTTCGTAGCTTTAGTTTAAACAGTCTTGATTATTGGGGTTGTCATTTTGATTAATCGTGCCTGATGAAAACTCTATAGGCATATTCTAATAACGAGAAATTAATAATGATGAAATAAAGAACTATTAATCCAAACCCTTGCATAAATGAGAACTATGACCATTCTTGTCCAATGGAAACTAGATAAGTTTAGAGGGCAATCAAAAATGTGAGGGATGTAAGATAGAATGAGCAATGGTGATCTGAAGAAAACAGTCCTACTTCGATTAAGCAAAATTTTTTATAGTTTTCTGTCTATACTTTTATCCTTTGCAGATTCTCCAAAATAGTTATAAAAGCTGTCTAGTGAATCAACATCAATGATTTATGGGGAAAAAAAGTCTTTCACTTGCATTGAATTTTTACATTCTGACTATATATTAATTTTTTATTACTATTCTAATAAAAATAGGCAGCAACTTAGAAAAAACTCCATGAAACTTAATAAAAAATTTTACAATAATAAGTACAATATTAGACTTATGATGAAAAGGGGAGAAAAAGATTAAAATATTTAGGTATGCTTCTAAAAAAAGAGTTTAATAGAGGAATACTTATAAAACAATATATTAAAAATAAAGAAAAAAAGAGGGATAATTGATATACACTCACACTAACCGTAGTCACAGAAATAGAAGCTTTGAGAGATTTTAAATTAAAAAATGATAAACTAATACAGAAGGATATATGCAAAAGTTAGAAGCTGAAAATGATTATATAGAGGTAGACCAGTGGTTCTTAATCTTTGTAGATTGATCAATACATTTCACTTAATATTTTTATGTCAAACACTAACATACAAAAATTGAAAATTACAAAAACATTACTATGTCTTGACTACTTGAAAGTAACAAACATACAGTATATATTCAGGTCATTAAACAACAACATATGTGCATCACACCATGTTACACAGAAACTGATCATGCTGCACACACGCAGTCACAGCATGTAGATGTAGCCAGTCACACAAAAAATATATGGCTACAATAGCACAGAAAGATCTATTATTATTTGTATAATTTTTTTTTCACAGAACCAATGAAGTGGATTCATGGAACACTGGTGTTCCATGGAACATGCTTTAAGAACCACTGAGACAGACTATTAAAAAGAAAAAATATGTAAAAAAAAACTTTAATAAAAAAGATGTAAATAATAAAAGAAGCAGTATAAAATATGTATATAAAGATTAAAAAATGGATTTCATTGCCATACTTAATAGATGTGTTGAAATGATATAAATTCCTGATTTAATATACGTTTCACCTATTTTTCCCATAGCTCTATCTGTGCTGGATTTAAACCTCTCTGAGTACACACATATATATATATGTCAACACAGTTATATATGTATTATCACACATATATAAGTATATAAACAACGGTAATATCATCGATTTACATATATATTATAGCATGTATATATTATTTAAAATCAAATCTTTTTTAAATTAAAGATTTTATTTTGTTAAATAAGTCAATATGTTATTTTATATCAGAAATCGCATATATGTGTTTGACATTCACGTACATATAATAAAATGTTATTTAAAAGTTTTTAATGAGTTTTAATTTTAAATTAAAGTGTAGAATATAAAAATCTCCCCACTAGCACAGCTGGGTCAATATAGCATGCGAGCAAGGTTTTAAATCTTATTTTGCAATAATATTTTTACCAAAATGTATTTATAGTAAATAAAATTCATTGAGCTGGAACTATAGTATCGAGATAGCCTAAGTTAAATTTAAAAATACCTAGTTTAAATTTAAACAAAAGATGAAAACAATTTTATAAATTAAAACATAAGATAGTAAACAAGTGCTTAAGGATTTCCTAGCTGTAAATCCATCTTGTTGACAAAATATTGTAGGATCTGAAAATAGTATAAATACTCTAATTTTTTTGACACTCTTGTTCTTATTCTGTAAATTTTGAAAAGCATTGCTACCAGAATCCACACTCATTTTAACTTTGACATGGTGGACTAAAAGCCCATAGATTGCTGCAGGAAGATAGTGATCTCAAAACCCATCCTATGTGCGTGCAACCATCATTAAGGAAATGCCAGCAACAGCCTACTGTATAAAAATTACACCTTAGACCATGCAACCTATCCAGAGAAGAATGCCACTATGTCTACCATCTGAAGTGCTTGAAGTACAAGCTGCAGTAAAGAAGATTGGTAATATTTTTTTAAAAAACTGCAGAGTTCTTAATCAATCTCCAATCTTCAAAACTATAATATTTAAGCTAGCTTATTTAATGTAATTGAACACTCACTCTTAATTCTTAAATTCTGTTTAAAGTAAATTGTTTATAGAATTAAATCTGTATAAATCTTGCCTGAATTCATCTTTATAATGTAAATTTTATTTCTCTAATCTATAATAACTGTAATCAGTTATTATCTAAATTTCTTTAATACTGCAATTATGCCTAAATTTATTGTTTTAAATCAACAATTTCAATTTAATTTTTATACCTTATAATATGCCAAGTATTTCAAGACAGCAAGCATCGTAATTTTTAATAAACCTTTAAAGGAGAGATAATTTTTAAAATTTCCATTTTAATATTTTAGAAATACTACTTAGCAGATTGAATTGCTGTTCCAAGTTCCTATTATGTTAGATAATAACTGATCCATTACACGCTTGTTATTATCATTAATTTATATTATATTTCTTTATGGTTTGCATAGTCATTTATGACTTTTTGTTTTCTTAGTTAGAAATTATATGCTAGCTGGAAATGATATTTAAAAGTATATTTATTAATGTTTATTAAGGCAAGCAGATAGAAGCTATTTTTTTAGGTGCAATTAATTAATTATATATATACATATTTGTATTTTATTTATGTTTTGCGAGTGTGTCTTTACTAAAGAAACTTATACATTGCATCTTGTTTTCTTGTAGATGAGTTTGCCATGGAGGCTGCTTCTGTCCACCTCACTTCAGTTATGGCTATCCTTTAGAACTGGAACCTGAACTAGATATGTTCATTTAATAGTAGTAAGCTGTCTAGTCTTTGAGCATTGAACATTTGATGCTGAAGTCCGTGAATAATTACTCACTCGCACTGCAAACTTATGTTTAGTATTTTATTTAGTGCCATAGTATATATATTCCAATCTAAAAGTAACCAGTTCTTTTCCTCCTTCTTAATTAACTTTTCAGCATTAAACTGAAACTCTAATCTTTGGTTACAAGGTTGAATCTGTAATATCTTGAGCTTATTTGCTCACACTGTTAATACATATAACAAATTTCTTAGTGCTGTATCTGGTAATCGGCTCGATTGTATTATCAACTTGTAACATTGGCAAGCCAATGCAAAATAGGTTTGGCATATTAAATATTATAGGCATGATTTTAATAACTGCATAAACATGTATACATCTATTTTATATATTAAGATGAGATTTCTGTATTACTCTGGTCTCATCCGCTATGTAATGCCTGGGTACATTATTTTCATATAGTTAACACTACATAATGTCAATTTTTTTTTGTTTAAATTATTTAATTATTTTAATAAACCTCTTTAAAATATAAACTTGTTTCATGTCTGTTTGCTCACAATCCAAACCCAACCCCAATGACTCCTTAATGAATTTTATATGTTGAATATGCTTTATTTTAATTAAGTTAATTAGCTACTGAGTAGTCTATTTTAACCCTTTAGTTAAGTTGTTAGTCCTTGCTTTGAGTCTCATGTTTCTCCCTGTTCGGAGCCAGCTCAGGGAAGAAATTGAGACCGAGTGTAAACTCAGAAATGTCATTCATAAAGTGTTAAATCATAAAGTATCGGTAAATGAGGATCTCACATCTCATTTCGGTCAGCTTTGGTGTATTTTGTCTGGATTTTTGATTTTATTATGTGAATGTACAAATCTGACCATTACTGTATATACAGCACTATTTAGAAAAAAGTTTATTGATGATAATAAATTAGGATTAAAAAATAGTATATCGTTAGGGAAAGGGATATAAAACGCTAAAAATAATGATATATTAAAAGTAAAGTAGGTATAATTAATAAAATTAATTTTGACCATTACAATATGGTTTGCCTAGATCAGTTAGAAAAAATTGCAATTGAAAGGGGTAAAGAACATAATAGAATGATAAGAAATGATACAAAATTAGGATCATATATTCATTTTTGGATATACTTGTCACAGAAAGGCTTATGAAAAGTGTATACAAGTAATAAAATTTATTAACAATTATAAAGAAAAAAGATGTTTTGGGAATTTGTATACTCAATAAAATATGATATAAACTTGATTAAAAGTCCAATGCAATTCTATGGAAAATGGTCATTATAATGATTGGAAACTTTAAAAGTGTATTTTAAATACCATTTGTGTAACATAAAATATAAATAATAAGTTTGTATATATTTACTGGTTGCAGAAAGGAGTTTGCTATTAACTGAAAGGAGACCCTTTGATATCTTTTGGAGGCCTTAAAGGAATCGAGCAGGGCAAATTTCTTAATATCCACTCCATACGTTCTTATCATTGCAGCTGAAATATTATGTAATTATTCATCTAGTATACGAAAATGGATGGGCTGCTCGCCAATACGCATTAGACAGCGTGGTGAGTTTATTGGCTTTTTACCTTTGAGTTTAAGATCAAAAAACACCATGGTCTTTCTTCTCAGTGCCTGATAAGGCAGAATGAATGTATGCATGAATGAAACCTTTTTTCTAATAGATATATACAATCATGATAGACAAAAATAAATCATGACCCTAAGTCCCAGGAGGCTGTAAAGTCACCAACCAAGGCAGCGGTTAGTGGCCGAAGGTGGAGGATGCTAAGAATCCCCTGATTGTGGTCTCAGGCTGCCATTTGATGATGACTTTTTATTTAGGTACTTACAACTGCAGATCCCTATCAAGTGAAGGAAGATTGCAAGAATTAGAAGAAGAACTGTCTTATATTAAATGGGACATTATTGGACTTTGTGAAGTTAGAAGAAAAGGTGAAGAGACAATTGATGTAAAAAGTAGACATGTAATCTACTATAAAGGCACAACTATTGGAAATACAAGTGGAGATTGATGGTGTATTGGATAGAGTGTCAAGATTAGTTATACAACTTAATAGCAATTACCAAATACAGATAATTCAGGTTTATGCCCAACAAGTTTTCATAGTGATGAAGTAGTAGAAAATTTTTATATGGATGTACAAAAGGCTTTTGATCAGAGTAAACAACATTTTAAAAATTGTTATGGGAGACTTTAATGCTAGAATTGGTAAACAAATGAAAGATGAGAATCCTGTAGGTAATTTTGGTTATTGTAATAAAAATGAGAGAAGTCATAGACTTGTGGAGTTTGCAGAAAAAAAACAACTTTATATTATGAATTCCTTTTTTTTTTTAAAAAATGTTAAAAGGAAATGGACATGAAAGCCTCCAAATGAAGGTACAGCAGAATTATATTTTGAATAACAGAAAATATACATATTTCAAGATTGAAATGTTCTTAATAATTTTAACACAGGAAGTGATCATTGATTACTAAGATGTTAGGTACGTGTTAATGCAAAACTAGAGAGACAAAAATCAATAAGAAAAACAATATTTACAGTTGATATTCATAATCTTCAGAAACATTCTAATGAATTTAAATTAGAACTTACAAATTGGTTTCAAGTATTAATAGATTTTGAACATGATTCAGATTTGAATGAAATTAATATGAAAATAACTGATACACTTAAAAACTGCAACAAAGATAGTTGGTAGAAAGAAGCAGCAATTGACCAATAAAATTTCTACTGAAACTAGAGAATTTATGAAGAAGAGAAGGAATAGATATATAAAAATGATGCATTAAGAAGAATTAAATATTTACATTTTGTAAAATAGTGCAAAAAAAGTTGATAATTATATAAGAAAGTACAATTGTGAACTACAAGAAAAACTGTAAAAGAGAATAAAAGTCTCAAAAATGTAAAACAACATTTTGGTATTGGCAGAAAATTTATACTTGCAATAAGCAAAAAAAAAAAAGGAATTATTACTAAAAAGAGATATGAAATCATGAAACGGGTAGACTTCTATCAAAAATTATATAGTAATAAATAACAAGTATCTACTATATTATCAAAGCTTCCAAATTGCCCAGAATTTTACATGAAGAAGTGAGACATGCAATTACATTTATGAAGAAAGGAAAAGCTCCAGGTAATGATGGAATTATAATTGATATAAAGTTATATACCAAATGTCTAAATGATAAAGATGTACCAGATGATTGGAGGAATGCAGTATTAATATTAATATTTAAAAAAGATGATAAAGAAGATATTAGAAATTACAGACGTATCAGTCTTTATTAGTTTTATACAAAATTTTTACCAAGATAATTACAATTCCTTTACAGAGAACATTGGATTTCTAACAATCAAGAAAACAAGCTGGATTTAAAAGAGATTTTAGTAAAGTAGATCATCTCCAGGTATTGAGAGAAGCTATAGAAAGGACAAATGAATATGAGTTGCCATTATGCTTTGGATTTGTAGATTATGAAAAGACATTTGATTCTATAAACATTTCTTCAGTGATTAAAGCATTGGATCATCAATGTATAGATCCAGGATATTGTCATATTTTAAAGAATATTTAGAAAAATGCAACAGCAACAATTAGATTACATAATGATATTAGGAAAGTCAACATTGAAAAGGGTGTAAGACAGGGTGACTCCATATCTCCAAAACTTTTTACAACAGTGCTGCAAGAAGTATTTTATGGATTTAAATGGGTAGCTAAAGGGTTGAAAGTAAATGGAAATTATTTAAGTCATTTATATTTTGCAGATGATGTAATTGTTTTTGCAAATAATGCTTTAGAGCTGCAGGAAATGTTGCAGGATTTATCAGATGAAAGTAGAAAAATAGAACTAAAGACAAATGTTAAAAGACTAAAATAATATTCAAATAGGTTTTTTCAAAATATGAAAATAAAGATTGATTATGATGAGTTAGAAGAAGTTAACAGCTACAAGTACCTTGGTCAGCTTATTAATACAGATGGCAACATAATGAATGAAATTAATCATAGAATTACTCTTGGTTGGAGTGCTTTTGGTAGAAATAACTTGATACTAAAAGGAAATATGCCTATGTGTGTTGAAAAGGAAGATTTTTAATATACGTGTTTTACCACTTCTTACTTATGGATCTGAGACTTGGACACTTAATAGAAGAGCAATACAGAGACTTCAGACCACTCAAAAAAGTATGGAGAGATGCATGTTAGGAGTAACAAAAAGAGAACCAAAATGCAATATATGGGTAAGAGAGACAAACAGATGTTACTGACTTCATTGAAAAAAATTAAAAACTGAAATGCAGTTGTGCTGGACATATTGATAGAAGAGATGATAATAGATGGACAATTGAAATCTTAAACAGCAGGGGTGATGTGGAGAAGATGGTTTGAACTTGGGGAGATCTTTATCCTGCAGTGGATTGATAATGGTTGATGATGATGATGATATATTCATTAATGTATCTTATTTTTAATGTTATATTTTAATGATGACTACTAGAGGGAGAATATTTTGTCATGTGATAATTACAAGAAGACATGTGTATGAGGTTCTATAAAAAATAAAAACTCGTTTGATGCTGTAAATAAACATTTTATTTTACCTCAAGTCATTTATTATCGGATCAATGTTTTATTTTCTATAATGAAGACAACTTTAGATACAATTTAAAACTTGAAAATTGGTCACCTGATAAGATATACATATATGTTAAATAATACCACTAACATTAAATTTTTTACACAATTTTTCTATATATTTTTTAGTTTCTCTTTTTATTTTGCTAAGAAATGAACTCATCTTGAGTAATTTAATTCAATGTGATAAAGAATATGCTTTTTTAGATCTCCAAGAGAATTTCATAATCCATGTGTTGGAACTCAAAATTTCATTATAATCTCTATTATTTCTAAATTTCTAAGCATGAGTTTTGATATAAGTTAGAGCATCTCTCTTCTATTATGAATTAAAACTTAGATTTACAGTAGCATAAGTTGAGCTACATACATTTAGTGCTCTGAATGAATCATTTAGAATTGAATCAATATTCCAAAATATAGTACATTAAAATTTCAAGATAGTTTTAATCATGAAATTGAACTGAATTCTAAATTAAAACTTGGCTTTCAAAATAAATGTTTATATTTTACTGGTAAAAGTAGCCATATTTAATGTAATCATTGAATTATCAAACATAGATCAAAACTAATGGATACAAGATTGTGATTTATCTGATGGTTCAGCTTAAGGTTTAATATAAGCCTGAAGATAATGCATATAAGGTTACGACACAAGTATTTACAGAAATAGAGCTTCAACCTTCCCCATAATTTCTAAAGTCGTGTTCTTTAAAGATCAACAGCTCAAATATTCTGAAACTCTTATAAATCTTGATCCTGCTTTTACATTTGGCATTTTCCTTTCTACAAATTGTTGATCAGTATACATATTGCCCTTATTTATTAATAATTAGAGACAAAAGGTGGGAACTAGTTGGAGATACTAATGCTTGACAGATAGAGCAGTTAAATAGGACAAGAATTTTACTAGCAAAGAATGACCGGTAGGAAAAGAAAGAAGTAAGATAAGTGACTGGTATGAACTAGAAAAATATACAGTTTTAATTTTTCCCCCTTAATTTGCAATAATAAAAAGAGGGGAGTTACAAGATAAGGTCTCTTAAGTCCATGAATGCAATGAACTACGTTTCCTCTACCAAGACATATCCTATTTGGCCAAAGCATAATTTTGTCTTTTATATTAATTAAACAATGATCAATTAATAATTTGTAATGATAATCACATTGGGTACGTGATAAACTTGTATTCTGACCTCTCCTGATTATTTATGTGGTCTTTTGGATTTAATTTTTTATAATGTCCATAGTCTTTCACGGTCAATATTGAATTTTTTATACTGGCTATTTCCAGCCACTATCACGCTTGAGCCTATTTATTGTGAAACGATTGACAGATATCAGTTTAGAACTTCAGCACTTCAGATATTAATATTTTGAACCTACCACTTTCTTATGTTTTAATCTATAAAAGAAAAGAACGCTGTACTGATGTGTATATAAGTATTACATTGTGTCAAAAAGACATGCGCAAATAAAAATGTTGTTCTTGCTATGTTCAATCTTTTTACGTAAATGAATCTTTTTTGATGCTGGATGTTTGATATACATGTGTGTGTGTATTTAAAAGAGTGTTTGTATAATTGCGTATATTAAAAAAAAATAATTCACATGACATAATGTCGAATGAGAATAATAAATGACATTTTAATAAAGTCCAATTTATTAAGATTGATGAAAAATCAGTAAGCAAGCGGAAAGAATTAACAGGTGTTAAAAACACTAATAAGCCATTTGAAAATAATGCATATATAAAAGCTTTCAAAAAAATATATTGGTTTATATATTATCTATAAAATTATATAATAAATAATATTTCTTCAATTAATTATTGATTTGATTTATAAATGACTTTTATTAGGATGTTGTAAAATTGAATTATGGTATTTCTCTGCCTTTACGAAATTTGGTTCCAGGCAATGTCACAGACACCATAATTAGAGGATAATAGTGAACTGTATAACTTATCTAAGAGTAAATATCGTAATAGTGAACTGTATTACAATATATGCTATTCAAATACACAAACACACATATAGGTGTGTATACATATATTTATACATTTTGAGAACTTGTATAACACTCATATATATATACATATGTATATACAGCGTTTTGTCAGTCAAAGAGTAATAAAAGCAAGCAACGTGCACAAATAATCAAAGTGTAGAAAATTAAATTTTCCTTATTAATTCCTTCTAGTTTTTATTTACTAATTTTTATAAATCACCGGTAAAATTAGGCATAGATTTTACTAACTAACCTAGTATAAGATCACATAGCATTTAACTCTTGTATATAATGATCTTTTCTTAGGTATTTCTCAAATTATTTTTAAAACTCCGATAACAATTAACAAAGAATAGCCGACTTTACGGCATGTCGACAGCTTTCAATTCCATTTTTATAGAAGTCTGAAGCTTATTTAATTATACATTATTTAGACTATCTATCTTTTATAATAACAAAAAAAAATATTGGTGTACGCTGTTTTGGACAGTGGTAGAATGTTAAATTCTGGAACCCATAATCAATGCACTCCAGACCAGGGACTGTCACTTCATGTGCTTGAACTTTTTGTAAACTCATTGGATATAAACTATACAATTATTTGATTTTTATTTAAAATATATTATATTACTATGAAATGTTTTATGATGTAATATATATATATATGCATATACACATCTAATCATTGAGTTTAGTTGCTTAGGAGTTATATGACATTCAGGCTTTAAAAACACTCAAATAACTTTATTGACTGAAATTGAGAAAGAAGTTCAGGACTGGAAATAATAGATCTTGGTGTAGTTCACGAATCTAATGTTTCAGAATCTTCCATTTTACCACTGCACCAAGGCATGCAGGCCATGTAAGCACTTAAGTTGCAAGTTGACATGACATTTTTATTCATCTGGTTGAAACATCTCTCCATACAATAGTGCCACCTAGTGCAAGCCATAGTAATCAATGGATGCTCGAAGGTGATCGTGTGATGTCTTCGTGATTTATCACCTGATTGAACTGAGTCTTAATTTTAATCTACTTAGATGACAATTGATATTATCTTTAGTTCAAAATTCATCACACACCCATTATGCTGCTATGCAAAGCTCGTGCATATATGTATTTACAGTGTAATTAAAGGACTTCGTGACATAACAATAAGCACAAGCACTTTTTATGTCTATGAGTTGAATCTTAAATTTTGACATTTCATATTTCAAGAAGATTGGATTTTTTATTTATTAGGAAATTAAATTTGAACTATGAATAAGATTTAAAAAGAGACTTTTGACTTTTCAGTATTTAATTAATGTAATGAAATCTGTTTTGATTTCATTATTTATCTATAGGTTAATGTCAAAGTAATCTTTCTTGTCTGTGTAGAACTATTGTTTTACCCCTATTTATTGGGAATACATTCACAAACGCAAGCATGCATAGTCAAATGTTAGACATATAGAATGCATCAGAATTACCGCTCTTGTGCTTTAATTATTAGATAAAACTTTTATTGTGGTAATTATATACAATTAAGATATGTTATCACACTAATTGATTTATAAGTGTCAAACTTTCTGCACTCTCAACTTTTATACCATCCACTTCAGGTAAACACATTTATGACTATTACTACCCATTTATTAGACTAGAGATTATTATATTATCTTTAGGCCAGATATTCATTTTAAACTTTAGTTAAATTAGACTAATATATCTGTCTTTTAATTAAATATTCATATATTTTTTAGATGTATTTAAAATTTCTACTTTACTATACATTCTTGAAACATATCTCTTATGAATGTTACGATACTTTAGGCTTTTTAAACATCTTTTTCTTAGACTACTAAGTAGATGGTAACTTTGTATATTTTTAGTGTTACATGATATGAAATATCAAAAAAAAAAGAAATATCATTATCAATCAGTGACTGGTCTATACATAGATACTCTTCTTGCATTGCGTGATAGTTTTACATATATTCTGTTTATCAGCTTGTATGTCCAATTTTGTTTTCATTAAACCCAGACCATCAAATATGTGTCCAAACCAAAATCTGATTTGTTTTTGAATCTCTATCACAGGCATTCAGACTTCATACATTTTAACACGAGCTTCTCGATGAATTGAATGCTTTATTAATGATTAATAAATCACATTAATCAATAGTCAAATGACTCATTGCTTGAAGTTCATATCAAAATTTATATGAAGTGTGAGCACCAGAACTAATAAAATTGAGAGGTGATTTATTAACATCTAACTTTAGGGTCCACTATTCTACCACTATTATAAATCATGCTATTTCAATAATTTCGAATAAGATCACATCCTATGAGTGAGAATCACAGCAAATCAGAATGTGAGACTTTCAGCATAATGTACATTGTCCAGCATAGTTTATTATAGTAATAGAATGGTAAAGTCTATGGTTAAAGCTCTGTAAACTGAGCTCCATCTCACAGTGCTCAAACATAATATACTGCCGAGCCATAAGCCATTTAATTATTATTATTGGTATGGATAATTTGATGACTGATTAAAAAGATATTGACAGCAAAGTTGTCAATAAAAAAGTTTATCTGAGAGAAACTATAGTAAAAATTAGGCCTTGGACTATTTTAGCCGATATGATGGAGATTTTACCATAATTAAAATCTATGATACTTCTATGGACACTAAGCCATCTTTACCACTAAATCTAATTAAACCTATTTGCCTACATATATGTTTTTTTAACTCTTGCAGGAGCAGTGTTTGGTTTCTACCTCATGCTAACATACTGATATAGGAAATATTCAATATGTTATTCATTGAAAATCCTAGATGGAGATCTTTTTCAATGCCAAATGTTTTATTATTATTTAAATTCAGCATGCACAATCCTTTTTAGTAAGATTTCCATGAAATATGTCAAATATTATCTTTCTTTTTTAATCATGAAAAACCTTTTTGTACATTATAATAGAAATAATCAAATTATTCATTTACTCTATTTAAAGAATTGTAACGAATTAAAACTCATATGATGAACATAAGAAAACATATAAAGTTCTTACAAGTGTTAATGGCCAAACTGCTATTTTTTCATTAACAAAAAGCATTTTCATCTGCTGATTATTTGATGATATATAATTTAAAAACAAATTCAAATATCAGCATTTTGCAAGAATGAACTTAATTATGTTACAAATATACACTATAGTAATGTAAATTTGGGATTACTTTATTTTCCAAGGCAGAACCACTAACTACCCTCTACTAAAATAAAATCAAAATAATACTTACATTTAAAAAAATATTTGCAATGGAATAAAACTTATTAAAATAAGTATTTAATTTTATAATCAGTACTTCATGAAACAGGATAGAGTTGCTATATTTTGGCGTTAAATCACTCTTTTATGGCCAACTTTAGTTTTATTTTGCTCGTTTTATACTCATAGGATGGCAAAACTTGGAAATAAAGTAAATATTGCTTTATTAATTTAAAAATATTTGAAAAAGAGTTTAGATGTTTTCTGATTGGTAGATTCTTTTACCTTTGGTTTCTGATTGGTAGATTTTTTATCTTGGGCATATAAACAAACTTGTAAATTCTCTATTGATTTGATATCAACAGTACGAAAAAAAATCATTATTTCACAATTTATTTAAATAATTATAATCATTTTCTACAAAACATTTGTATAATAATTATTAAAAAATAAATATATTCACTTATACATTTTTTTCAACATGTTACACTTAAAAAAATGAAAGTTAAGAAATTTGAAGTAATGCTAAAAAGAAAACTACTATCATTATGTGTTCTATCACACATTGTAGCACTGAATTTTGTGACAATTTAAATATAGTTGCAATTTTAAATTTTAGAGCAAAATTTCATAACTTTATGATGATTTTCTAATTATTTGTTCATATTTAGAAAATGAAATTCATTTAATAAAAATTTAAATTTAAATTTTTTAAAAAATTATGACAATTAGCCAATAAAAAAAAAAGAAACTGTTTTATTATATATTGCATTTTTTTACTATTATTTTATACTTGATTCAAATATGATATTTAAGTTTTTTTTTTGTCTGTAAACTTATATTTCTAATGAATCAAGACCAATTTATTGGTTCATAATATTGAGTAAAAGTTTTAACACTAAAATTAAAATGTTGAATTACAAACTCAAATTGCCATTAGGGGATAGTAGAAAAATGTCAAATTTATTGTTATTATTCTTAACTGCATCATTTAATTTTAAGAATCCCTATAGGTAAATTGAATGAAACTTCTAACTTTTGATTCCATCAAATACAAAATCAACTGTAAAAATATAATAGTCTTTTAAAATTATATTTGTTTTAGTTTAGTTTCTAAAACAAAAATTAATAATTTGTCAGATTATTAAAGTAGACAAAAGTTTTTTAAAAATAAATTTGTATTTATAATTGCCAAAATAATCTATAGTGGTCAATATAAAACATAATTTATTATCCAATTACAAATTGAAACCGTTCATCATTGATTTTTTCCTCAATCTGTCTTCTTGTAAAAGTAAATAGTTTTTTAATAACATTTGAACTAGTTATCTAAATAATTAATATTTTGTAAAAAAAAAAAAGAAAAAAAAGATACATGTGCAAAACAAGTATAGAAAATATGTGGTTTCATTTTCAAAATCAAACAAAGGAATAGAATCGTCAAAATCGATGGCAGGCATTCTCATATAGAAAGAACAAGAAACAATCAATCAGCACTTTTTGGAAGCAGGTATCTGTGCTTTATAATAGTATTACATTTAAATATTATTGCTTTAATAGTTCTAAAAAATATAAAGATGAAAGCATTATTCAGTATAAGTTTTCCTATAAAATGAATGGAAAACCAGCAAGACAATTTTAAAAATAGCAGTTAGAGAGGGAGTTAAGGCCAAGAATGTAAAAATATTTTCTGTGCTATTATAACTTTATTAAAATGCATATAAATTCATGACTTCATCTCAATTCTTGTTATTTATAATATATATTTTTCCATACTTTATTTAATAGTCAAGTCTCTGAATAGCTGGTCCTTTAAATATCCAGGCATCATATTCATAATTAAGCATTGATAAAACACATTTAAAACTAACACAAATTTTTAATATATGTGCTTGCATTGTGTTTTTTTGAAGGGTTGTCATGATGGTATTTTAGTTGTATTTATATATTTAAAAATGTAACTTTATTTAAATATTCCAATTACATTCATCTGTGAGTAACAGCATACAGGTTACTATATGCAAAACATTTTAAGAGAATATTCTCCTATCTTCTTCAATTTAGTTCTGGCCAATAACAGTACTAGCATGGGTATTGAACCTGGAACCTTAGATTCTTGAATATTGAATTTTAAGGCAACATTCTAACAAACAAAGCCATCCTGTCAAAAACAATAGTCAGTAGAAATTTCATATACTTATCTATGAGGTTTCTCCTGATTTCTTGACTTTTTTCTAATAGCAAAGTTGATTAGTGGTTTCTATATATTAGATACAGTCACACTAGGTTGACTTATGGTATTATTTACCCATTGTCATGTGAACAGCTTCTTTGAATTGAATTCTTTGCACCTTTTCATCTCTATCCAATATTTTTTCATTTTCTTAATTAAACATATGTCCATTGACACATGCATAGTCTGTTATCTTAGTCACATTTTTCTCTCTTCTAATCATCAGTTTATTGCAATTGCTTTTCAGTGGAGAGACTAATCTCATCAATATACATTCTTCTATATTCACATGATATTTCATAGATGCAGTTTTTGTTTGTCAGCACTTCATGTTTCGGTTTTGTAGATGGTAGAATTCTTCATTGTATGGTTCTGATATTATACTGATTGCAGATTTTATTTAATTTGTCTGCTATTTCCAATATGTACACTACAGTATCAATTATTGTTTTCTCTTTTGATGGTTCTTTTAGTTGTCCATTTAAGGTTTTCTTAATAACAGCTGATAGATAAACAGTTTTATAAGAGTTTATTTTATATAGATTTTTACTACTTATTGTTGGCTTTGGCAGGATTGCTCACTTGATTATAGCACTATCTTAAAATTCAATATTCAAAAATCTAAGGGCCCATGTTCAGTTTCTACACTAATATTATCTCTGGCCAGGCCAGCATCATCTGAAGAAGAGACAACAATACCTCTTGAAATGTTGTACATATACCAACCTGTTTTTACTAACAGTTGAATGTAATTGGAATATTTAAATAAAGTTATATTTTTCTAAAAACATTCAATATTTAATATTAGATGATTGTATTATATAAATACAAATGTGCTTACATTTTTTATAATATATGCTATAATAGATCTTAAGTTGCTTTCTGTCATTATTTTCAAACACTAATAAATAAAAATGTAAACTTCCCAGTTAAAGAAGTAATATGTCTAAATGTACTAAAATGCAGGTATTGGTGAAGCTAATTACAGATAAATAAAATTATGGCTAAGTGCTTTTGGAGTAAGTGAACTGAATGAGCATAATGAAAAATGTGTATGATGAATATTTAAATTTATTTAATGTGGGTTAGAATCGATTTTTTGGAGAGAAAGAGAGAAAGCACGCTTCCTTCTGATTTATAATCCATTCTTCTTTAACTTTACTTTTATAATCATGGCACTCTATACAAGCAATTATGGCAGAAGATGGTTTGAATATACGGACAGTGGATCTTTAGTGTTCCAAAATGATGGTATTCAGATTTATTCAGAGCTTTAATGTATAAGTAACAGTGCTGAGAGATGTGAATGGAGAACAAGATGCAAGATTTGCCATAATGTATAGCACTTCAACCAAGTTGAGGGCATACTGGATGGGGAGTTTGATCAGAGGGTAAGCATTCTTTTGAGCTATTGATTAGTATATTAGTTGAAGGGTGTGTGTGAAAACTTAGCTTGAAAGAATAAGAGAAGGTTTTGATAAAGCTTTTAGTGAGAAAATGAATCTGTGGAAATAAGAAATGGTAATCAAAAAATTAACAATATCATCATCATCACAAATGTTGAATATAGATTAAAAAGTATATTTACTTTACAGACATATACACAGATATGCAAAGTTAAAAATATTAATTAAATGGTTCTCATTTGCACAGAGTATTTGATGGTACTGCTGTCACTTTTGGTCTTCTTCATTTTCTTGTGGTTATCTATAGCACTATTTGAAATTGGAGTTAAAATAAATATTAATCTATTAATTCAAAAAATAATCTGAAGATGTCAGTATTCAACAAAGAACATACTACAAATGATCTGCCATTGCTGCTGATTGTAGATTTGTTTGAGAGACCATTTTCAAGACAGTTTGTAAAATCTTTTACTGTTGTTGGCGTTGAGCAAATATATATATTTTCCATAGTTTATTTAAATATTTATGATTAGTTTAATGAAATATTTGCATAGTAATTATTTACATGATTATACTTCAATTTTATTCAAATGTATTTTATTTTTAAAAATACAAAATTAAGAAATTTATAGTAATGTCTCTGCCAAACATTATAGTATAGAAAGTTTGATGATATTTTTAAAATTATAAATGTAATTTTATATTTTAGAATAGAATTTCATAATTTTATGATGACTTAACAATAATTCATTTAGGTTTTACAAATAAAGTTCAATTAATAAAGATTTTATTAATTAATGAACAATATCATCATCATCAAAAATGCTGAATATAGATTAAAAATTATATTTACTTTATAGACTTACAATAATTGTCTAATAAATCAAGTACAATTTATTAATACATAATGTAGAATAGAGGTTTTAATGCTAAAATAAAATGTTGAATAAAACTCAAATAGCCATTAAAGTATGATGCAAAAAATATTGTCACATAGAAAGGGTAATTATATTTGTTATAAGTAATTTGTAAAATAAATTAGTTTTAATGTATAGCATATAAAATCTCTCTAAAATATGTTTCAACATTTAACATGTCATAGAACCATAGATTGCCTCTTACAATTTAATTATTGTTAAAAATAATTCAAATAGCAAGTTAGGTTTTCATAATTTGATTTAGGGATCTTCACCCAGAGGGCAATGTGAGAGATTTGAAATAAAAACTAGTGTTTAACAGGGCTGTATATTGCTCCATTTTCATTTTTGATTTTTTATGGCAGTTGTCTTTGGAACTGATTAATGAAACTATTTCTAGGCAGCTTAATGAATTAGAGATCAAGATACAATACAGGTTTGTTGGCAAAATTTCTTAATTTGAATTGATTAAGAACAAAGACAAAAACATCTTTTGAATTCTGGATTTAGGATGTATTGATGAATGTACTATCTTTGCCAGTTCAAAAGAAATTCTTTGGAATATATTTAATGTTTAAATATAACATATAAGGGCGTTGGTTTAGTAATTGTAATTCAAAAATTGTTTGTTTTTTTTATCCCATAGTGATAAAAGAAAATGTTCAACAACTTTTAGCTAAGCTGATTATCATCTTGAGAATATTCACCAATTTAAATTTCTTGGTAATTTTTTAAATAGTGGGCCTAGATGTTCAACGACCGCACAGACTTCAATGTGCTGCTATTGTTTTTTAAAAAGTTAAGAGATGGACTATTTTATCACAGGAAATAACTACTGCATCTACATTAGCTGTGTTTGGGTTGTTATTTTATCTCATTTATTGTTTGGAGTGAAACTTGGACATTTGATAAAATGTCAAATAAAGACATTAAAAAAGTTTAAGTATACTCGTTAAAGTGTTAAAAATACAATGACCTAATCATAAGATTAAACAATATATTCTTTAATTTTTTGGAAGTATATGATAGAGTCTGGATGTATCAATCTAATTTATTATTGTAAAGTCACAATATTTAATCAATACAAGACTTCCTAAAAATGTGTTTTAAGGCGAATTTAGATATGGTTTTTGTGGGTCAGGCAGCCATTATTTATGTTATAAAGATTATCTTGAAAACTAAAGAAGGATAACATTGGTCGCTTTTCATTGAGGAGATATAGCAGTGGGTAGAATACATCAGAGAGCTACAATATTAGATAACTATAGAGATATTTTAAAAAGAAAAGTTTTCCGCTGAAAAAGTTAAAAGATAGCTTGCTAATATCAAATAAACGAGTAATGGACAGTTTGTTTTATATATATGGATTTAATTGTGATTCATAGATTAGGTTGTATAATAATCTCAAAATTCATTTACAGCCTCGTAAAATTATCTTCTTTTCTCTTCGAGTCCGAATGGCCATAGTCGTTTACGAATGGCTATTTCTCTGATAGTATTCAAGAAAAGTTGTAGCTCAAACGTTTAAGTCTGATAATCATACGTGATTAATGCTCAACATATATATACGATTTAAAAAAAAAAAAAAGTTCTGATCATGAAAATCACTGTGCTTTATATATTTACTGTCATGCACTAAAAGTACAATTTAACGCATACAATTTTAAATATTCTAATTTTATTCATGTAATCGATGATTACACGTATAAACTAACTATTATTGCATTCATCCGTACAATTTAAAAAGTTGCATCTGATATGTTGCAAATATTATTAAACTAAACAGTGGATGACTAATTTTTGCCGCCTTTTTTAAAGTGCTTTATTTTCCGTTTGCAATAATATTTATATTCTGCTAGTTTAAGCACTTTGAGAAAGTTTTGTTTCTCTGATTCTGTTTCAAGTCTTTTGCATGTCATGCCAATATGTGCGTGTGTTTTACTTTATTTACTTTTTCTATGTGAGTTACATTTTATAGAAATTCGATCAGTTGCTGCAAAGTTCTAAAGCAGTTTAAAGTTGCTGCGTGTCGTGTTCATGATACACACAATCGGTTCTTCGTTGATGTGATCTATGCTTTTTACTGTTCACGCACCAAAAAATCATTTAAACTAGATTTTTATTTTCAATTTTAAACAGTAAGAATAATAAATTCTACGAAAACTGGAAATTAAAATTCTAAGTGAAAATGTTTAAAAAATTACACCTCATATTTTTAAAAGCATTATTTTATATAGACAGGTCCGCGCATATATATATATGTAGATGATTCGCTATAAATTTTTCCTATAAAAAAGTAAAAGATAATGTCAATGTAAAAAAACATAATTGAAAAAAAAATGCCAAATTTACGCCAGTAGTAATTTTTTTGCTTTAATCTCCGATATCTATTGCCAGGGTCAGACCTTTGACCCATTAAAAAAAAAAAGTTCCAGTCGCTACATTATCTTAAACCTGCTAAACTTTAATCCATTCGATTTTTCTTTTTAAAGCCGAAGTTAACAAATTTCCATTTTGATTTTTTTTTTTTTAATAGATGATAACAAATCTACATTTGATTATATATTTGCCTGTTTTTAAAAGGCTCTTTGGTTTAGTGCTTAATTTATTTAGCTGGATGAAGTATCCTATTGAAATTTATAGGTAGTTGGAAATTCCAAGTGAGCTGAAGATTTTTATTAATAGATGGCTCATAGTAAAACCAAATGGCCATTTAGTTATTGTAGGCAGAATGAATGAGTATATTCTTAATTAGAGGATGGTGGGATGGGAAAATACACTCTCCAATTAGCCTGGTAATTCATATCTGCTTTACTTTTTTGCCATGTAATAGAGTTATTAAAACTGGTGGAGTCAATAACTAAAATAAACAAGTTATCAAAATTGGGAGTCAGTTGTATGTGATGTTAAAATATAAGAGGAAGGATAATTAAAGAAAATACCTAGTATAAAACCATCAAAACATCACATGATCACCATTTCATATGCTTACACATGCTGTTAATAAGATTACCAAACTCTCAATACAGTAGTGCCACCAAGTGAAAGCCTTCATAATCAATGGATGCAGGAAGGTTTGTGCATAATAAAATTCTTATCTAGGGTCTACTCGTACAACACCCTCAGAGACTAGTTTATGGAGAGCTTGGTACACGTATTAACAACATGTGTAAGCATATGAAATGGTGATCATATGATGTTTTAATGGTTTTATATCTATCCTGCCTATAAGATAATGATGACTGTGGTTTTTGAAAAACCAAAGACCCTAAAATGTGTAGATGCTGAACTGAGTTCAGATATATATGACTATACAAGTGAATGAAATAGCACTGGAAACATTATAAAAACTCCTAGTTTCATAATTAACCAAATAGGTAAAAGGGGGCTGGTGGAGGGTTGAATTGGATCCTAAGGTCTAGGTACAGTGCCCTCAAATACAAAGTCCACTGATGAAGGCTACATACTAGAAACTAGTCTGGGGATGTTGGATGAATAGGTACACCAGGCTTGCACTTGGTGGCACTACTGTATGGAGAGTTTGGTGCTTTTATTAACATACCTAGTGTGCGATCCTTTGTGCTAACATCAAATATAAAGAATGTTATTATACTATATCAAAAATAGATTTCTGTATAGATTAATGCAAAGATAGAGTGATAAATTTGCGAATCCAGGATCCATGCTTCCAGTTTTTGCATATCTTGAGATCTTCAGAGAAACAAACTATTTGATTATTTATGGATTTTATTGCAGCTAGTTTTATTGGATTGCACTTATTGCATCTGTCTATGAGAACAGCTGGCGAGAGTTCACAGAAAGTTATGCATGGAGACTGCAGTAGGCAAATAGATAACAGATTTGACATATGGATGCATTTCCCAACTATAAAGAGTGATTGCTATAGAAATCATACAATTGTACAGTAGTTAGGACATCAATAAATTCTTACAATAAATCTCACAATGTTTACTGAGTCTGGGATTTCATCATTAATGAATCATATGATATATTCAACTATTAATATTTGTAAGATATACATATGATGATATTATGACTTAAGAAGTAATTAGTTGGTACCATTGTATAAGGAATCATTAATGCCCTATCTGATCATCCTTGTTATTACATGTAGTAGAAAATGTATTAGATTGTTATTGAAGTTTTGACATTTATAGTGGAGGTTGTGATTCTTTGGCCATATTCTGTAATGATAAGATATGAACAGCATCATCTACATCTTTTAAGGCTATTGAAGATACAAATGCATCTACTTAGCATTGATTATTCCATTGCACATCAAAGAAACTTTCTCATTCTTTCAATCAGAAGGTTCTTCACTGCTTTATCTTTGATGATAATGTTTTTTGATCTTTAAAAGTCTTTAGACATAATGCAGGACTTGCAGATCTAAATATTTTTTTTAATAAAGTGAATAATCAAACAAAAAAAAAAGCTTCATAAATGAATTCTTACTAAAATTGTACTTGAGGTGTCAATTCAAACTGAAAGCAGCATATAAACTCCTGTAATGAAACTATTATTGCACTTTTCTTATTACAGGCAAAACTCTCCATCCAGTAGTGATCATGTGATGTTTAGTGGTTTAACACTTTTCTTATTGATTATTATTTAGATGTTGAATCTAGAAATCTTAAATGTATTACAATTTGATTTGTAGGTATCAGATTTCCTGCACCACAACTTTGACACTCTCCTCTTTAGATAAATACATTAATATTAATCATTTAAACAGTCTAGAGATTATCATTTCATTCCTATTCAAAGTTAATGGAAATCAAAGTTGTAAGTTGAAAATTTTCACATTTGTAATATTTAGATTTTGATAAATACTGAACAAATGAGAAAGACGTGTTAAAAAATAGGCATATTAGTATTTAATTGTTTAAAGATTATATCTAATTTAAGAATCATATGATAATTTCTAGCTTAATAAATGATTAGTAATAATCATTAATATATTTATCTGAAGTCTATAGTGTCAAAGTTGTCAATGCAGAAAGTTTGACATTTTGAGCTGTTATTTATCTTTATCAGATTTCTTTATTCATATATTTCAATAGTATATTGGTGGAATGGAAGTTTCTAGTATATCTAAAAAAGTAAATAATATTCAACCGATTTGAATGTTTAAATATGAATATATAATTTTAATCTTTAATTTTCAATAAATAAATAAAAACAAATGCCTACATCTACAACTCAGAATTCAAATCCAGGTCTAGGAATAGAATTTTGGCTTATATAATTGGCCCATAATCAAGTAACTAATCATTCAATATTTTTAATAAATAGACCACTAGTTGTTTTCAGCTAGGGAGTAGATTCCCAAGTTATATTATATTGGTCAGATAAATGTCCAAAACAAATGATCCTAAGATGATCTAGCCTTTATTATTGATAGGAGATATCAAACCCTACAGTGTCCATGATGTATCTACCATTCTTTAGTTTAAAGATATATTAATACTTCCAATGACAATTTTTATTCTACTCTAGAGCCATATACTATAACTTCGAGTAATGAAATAGATTTCAGATGGTATTGCATCAGTAGCATGCATAGATTAAGAATACTTTCTGGCTTCAACCATTATCAATTGGAGGATGTGAAAGCTAAAACTAATACTGGAATCCATGCATTCAACTTCCTTCCTTTTACTGTTTTATATTGCCTAAGTGAAAAGTCTACAAATTAAAAATAAATTCTAAAGGTTTGAACCCAAACCAATCCATTTGATATGACAGAAAATCACTTTTCATCAATTTTAAAAACCTTAGTTTTATGCCAGCCGCTAATCCCTTCTACTCTTTATCTTGAAAAGACAATATCAACAATAATATCACATAACTTTCTCATATATTTTACTGTTTTATATTGCCTAAGTGAAAAGTCTACAAATTAAAAATAAATTCTAAAGGTTTGAACCCAAACCAATCCATTTGATATGACAGAAAATCACTTTTCATCAATTTTAAAAACCTTAGTTTTATGCCAACCGCTAATCCCTTCTACTCTTTATCTTGAAAAGACAATATCAACAATAATATCACATAACTTTCTCATATATTTTACTCTATTTTAGAGCCATATAGTGCAAGCCTCTAACTGCATTATTTCCAGCTGTGAATCAAAACCAATCTGAGAATGTGACTATTATAGCATTATCTTTTAATTAGTCATGCTTACAATAGATGTCTCTAGAATAGCATATAAATAAGAATATGATAAAGTCATGATATTTTGCCAATAAATAGCGTTAAATTTTCTTTTGTGAACTTGGACAATATCTGCTACAACTAAGGTGATTTACTTCAACAGTGTAAAAGTAAATATCTGTAATCTCTAAAGCAATTTATTCTAGCTTTTCAGTATTTAGAAGTTATGTTGTAGTACGATTAATATTAATAAAAAATACGTTTGAAACTGTGTGTACTCCAGAAGTTAAAAGTGTTAAATAATTACATGTGAAAGTAAACGAGTTGATTTAATAAAAATGAAAATTAGAAATTACAAATGGTTTTTCATATATATATTTTATAAAAAGCAAGGTGTAAAATAAGGTGGAAGATCCGAATAAATAATTAATTAAATGAAGGATTAAAAATGTAAAGAACAATTTAATTCATTAGTTCAGAAATAATCCCAGAATACTTTTGCGAATAAAATTGTTAAGGAATAAACAATAGAACAAAAAGAGATACAATCTAGCGGGAAAAAGTCAAGTCAGTGTCAGTCCTGTTTTTCTGAGAGACTTATGTGTAGCGTGAATTTCGGAACAGGACCAACGATGGGAGGAGAGCCAGATATTCGGGTCTGAAGGTAACAAAGACCGACCTAGGGTAATTATACAGACTATACCTGTCTTATTATTATTTTTGTAAGCCTTACAGGCACTAGTAAACTACTTATAATCCTGTTTATAAATGCTTGTTAATTTTTATACTAATAAAATCTTGTATCTGTTAAGTGAGATATCTTAATTTCATGCAAGAGAGTAATAGTTACATGAATTGGGTGTGTTTGATTATTTCTCGTAAATAACATTAAATCAAGTACATCACAATTTTGGCGCAGTCAGGAGAAAACCTGTTTTCAAGCTTATGAAAAAAGTACACCGAACAGTAATTTAGAAGTCGGTGAGTTATTAAAGAATTAAAATGTCGATAGGACAAGCTAATATATCGGAATTTGGGATAGGTAATCCACACGAATGGCCCTTTTATGTGCTTCAATTACAAAATTATTTTAAGTTAAATAATATTATTGAAAATGACAGGAAAGTAGCAGCGTTATTATGTTTGTCAGGTAGAAAAGTTATTGAAATAGTAAGCAAATTGTATAATGGTCAAGTTACAGATAGTAGTAACTACAATGAGCTGGTTCAAAGACTAACAGATTATTTTACCCAAGACCATCGAAGTATTTAGCTAGGTTAAAATTGAGGAACCGCAAACAAAATAAACTGGAATCGATTAAAGAATATGATATTGTTCTACGCCAATTAGCAAAGAATTGCGAATACGGCGACTTTGTGGAACAAATTCTTATTGATCAGTTATTATGGGGAATGAAGGATGATAAATTGTGTCAATCATTATTAATTGAAACTCAGATAACACATGAAGGTGCTATTCAAAAGGGAATAGTATACGAAACAGTGGTAGAACAAGCTTTAGCTTTTTCAAATAGAATGGAGGAAAACTCTAGGAATAATACTTTTAAAATAGAGAGAATGTATAAGGATTATACTAAGGAAGGAAAAAGTTTTGAAATAAAATGTTTTTGTTGTGGAAAAGTAAGTCATTTGTCTAAAAGCTGGAAATGGAGGAACGAAAAATGTTATATCTGTGGGGGCAAAGGTCATTTAGCAGCAGTGTGCAAAAAACCTAAACGAAAACCTGATTATGGTAAAGATCAGAAACAGTGGAAAACAGTAATTAAAAGAAATATCTTAAAAAATGAGCAGGATCAATTAATGCTAGAGATTAAGTTAAGTAACAAAAGAGTACAAATGGAAATAGATAGTGGCTCTGGAATTTCTTTAATATCCATGAAAAAGTGGAAGGAAATATCCACAGAGAGCCCACAGTTTAAAATACAGAAAGCTAACATTAACGTTAGAGATGTAAACGGGAACCCGATCAAGTTAATTGGGAAATCCGAAGTAATAGTTGGTTTTAAAAATAAAAACTACAAATTACCTATATATATAGTAGATAAAGATATTAATCCATTAATAGGAAGAAACTGGTTTAAAGACTTAGGCATTAAATTTAATATAGTTAAAAAGGTCTCGGTTGAAAAAGAAATGATAGAGTTATATTTGAATTTATTTACCGAAGATTTAGGTTTGATAAAATCAAAGCCCATTGACTTGCACTTAAATAAAAATGCTAAACCGGTTATTTGTAAACCGAGAAAAATACCGTTTGCCCAAAGGCAGTTAGTAGAGGAAAAAATAGAAGTGTTAGTCAGAAAAGAAGTGTTATCCGCAATTGAGGAGGCAGATTGGGCCACGCCAATTGTTGTGTTAACAAAACCAGATGGAAAAATTAGGCTGTGTGGAGATTATAGAACAACAGTAAATAAATATCTTAATAAAGGAGCTTACCCGGTGCCAAATGTACGTGAGATTCTCAGTAATCTAGCTAAAGCAAAAAAATTTGCGAAATTGGATTTAAATTCAGCATATCACCAACTAAAAATTATGGATGATACAGCTCAGTTATTGGCAATTACGACCCCTTTCGAATTATTCAAATGTAATCGTCTCCCTTTTGGAATTACATCAGCTCCAAATATATTTCAAGCAAAAATAAATTCAATATTACAAGGCTTGGAAGGAGTGATGCCATATTATGATATTTTGATTACTGCAACATCACCGGAGAAATTAAGAATTAAAATTCAAAAAGTATGCGAAAAACTAAATAATGCAGGGGTAAAATTAAATGTTAAAAAATGTGTTTGGGAAACTGAAGAATTAGAGTTTTTAGGCCATCTTATTTCGGAAAAAGGGAAAAGTCCATTAACTGATAAAATTAGGGCCATCAAAGATGTTCCAATCCCAATAAATGTCAAGCAACTTCAAGCTTTTCTAGGTTTGATTAATTTTTTCGAACCTTTTCTAAAGAACAAAGCGATGGTCGCAACTCCTTTATACGAACTGCTATGCAAAGATCAGAAATGGATTTGGAATACCGAACATGAAAAAGTGTTTAAAGCAATTAAGGAATTGTTAACCTCTAGTAGCTTATTAGTGCATTTTGATAGCGACAAAGACATCACTATTACTACAGATGCATCACATTGCGGAATCAGAGCAGTTTTAGTGCATCAAATAGACGGTCATGAACGTCCTGTAGATTATGCTTCTCGGACTTTGTCTAAAGCTGAAAAAAATTATAGTCAGCTGGACAAAGAAGCTTTGGCAGTTATGTTTGCTGTGAAAAAATTTCACCAGTTTATTTATGGATGAAAATTTGAATTAGTAATAGATCACAAACCTTTGTTAGGGATTATAGGAAAAGATCATCCGATGCCAGAGCATTTAAGTCCATGCATGCTCAGATGGGCTAATACACTTACTTCTTACAGTTTCAATCTAAAATATCAAAAAGAAAAGATAATTTCTCATGCAGACGCTCTATCCAGAGTGCCCGGAAATAATGACAACTATGAAACTGATGTGGAAGTTAATCATATTGACAATATGAAATCCCAAGTCATAAATAGTAAAGTAGTTCAGACATGGACAAATGAAAATGAAGGGTATGCATTGCTTAAGAAATGGATAAGCAAAGATTGGCCTAATAAAAAACCTGAAAATTTAACAATGGGGTTTTGGGTCAATAGAGACCAATTGTCGGTCTGTAAAGGGTGTATTAATATGGGAGACAGAGTAATTATACCTCCTATAGGGAGAATGAAAGTTCTAGAACTTTTGCATCAGGGGCACTCAGGCATTGTGCGAGCTAAAGCTCTAGCTCGGAGTTATGTTTGGTGGCCGCAGATAAGTAATGATATTGAAAAGTATATTAAGAAATGTGATAAATGTAAGTCTGAAATAGCTCTGCTGAATAAACAATATTCTTCTTGGCCTAAACCAATATATCCATGGCAAAGACTGCATATAGACCATGCGGGTCCAATAGAGGGAAGAAATTATTTAATTTTAATCGATGCTTTCTCTAAATGGATAGAATGTCATGAGGTTAAAAATATGAGTGCAAACGAAAGAATAAAATGTTTAACAGACATATGTTATGTACATGGATTTCCACAAGTAATCGTCTCTGACAATGGAACTGGATTTGCGAGTGAAGAATTAAAAATACAATTTGAGAAATGGGACATCAAACATGTATTTACACCCCCTTACCACCCTGAATCAAATGGTTTGGTGGAAAATGCGGTAAGGCAAGTGAAGAAATATTTAAGAAAAAACAAAAATACGGATATGAAAAACGTCTTACAGGAATTCATGATGTATCAACATATAATTCCATCAACAACGACTGGAAAATCACCAGCTGAAATGTTATTCGGTTGGAAAATACGAACTAATTTAGATTTTTTGCGACCTGATACACACATATATAAATATAATCAAGACCCAGTGAAAAACTTTAACATTGGAGACATGGTAATATTCAGAGATATACTACGTAAAGAATGGGTTAATGGAAAAATTGAATGGGCACGATCAAAACAAATTTATGATATTAAAGACGAAAACGGAATTATATATAAGCGTCACAAAAATCATATTCTTAAAAGTGAAGAAGACATACAACTAGATATGTTCCAACAGTTTCAACATGCAAATGAAAAGAATTTAGATAAACAGATGCTACTGACCGACATCCAAGAAGATGCAGTAGAAGAGGATAGAATACAGACCAGACCAATACGATGTAAAAGAAGACCTTTGTACTTAAAAGAATATGTATAAGACAGATAAACCATAACTTCTGGAGTGGGGGAAGAATTGTTATGTTGTAGTACGATTAATATTAATAAAAAATACGTTTGAAACTGTGTGTACTCCAGAAGTTAAAAGTGTTAAATAATTACATGTGAAAGTAAACGAATTGATTTAATAAAAACGAAAATTAGAAATTACAAATGGTTTTTCATATATATATTTTATAAAAAGCAAGATGTAAAATAAGGTGGAAGATCCGAATAAATAATTAATTAAATGAAGGATTAAAAATGTAAAAAACAATTTAATTAATTAGTTCAGAAATAATCCCAGAATATTTTTGCGAATAAAATTGTTAAGGAATGATCAATAGAACAAAAAGAGATACAATCTAGCGAGAAAAAGTCAAGTCAGTATCAGTCCTGTTTTTCTGAGACTTATGTGTAGCGTGAATTTCGGAACAGGACCAACAATGGGAGGAGAACCAGATATTCGGGTCTGAAGGTAACAAAGACCGACCTAGGGTAATTATACAGACTATACCTGTCTTATTATTATTTTTGTAAGCCTTACAGGCGCTAGTAAACTACTTATAATCCTGTTTATAAATGCTTGTTAATTTTTATACTAATAAAATCTTGTATCTGTTAAGAGAGATATCTTAATTTCATGCAAGAGAGTAATAGTTACTTGAATTGGGTGTGTTTGATTATTTCTTGTAAATAACATTAAATCAAGTACATCACAGAAGG